>JARFXV010000856.1:922500-1009317 GCA_031761425.1 Cosmopolites sordidus | reverse complement strand
TCGCCTAAGGTACTGGACAGGTCACGGGTGGTGGATAGTGAAAGTTCCATTAGATATTAATGGAGAGCTGCGAATATCTCAAAATAAGCAGCCCCGAACCAAGGCAAAAAAACTAAATCCACTTAACGCCTGACTTGTATCAAGCAGTTGAGTGGTCAGCGTCTGTTCACCAGTGGTGCGGCTGATATTTAAATTCTGGAACTAACCCCTCCAGTCTTAACCTCTGAACCGTCATGGTTCAAACCTTTAATTCAAAGTACAAGATGAAGCGTTCTAGTAATTACAAAATTACCCCAGGAGGTAGACAATCTTCTGCCAGCTTTGCAGGTACAATCAGACGTTCGGATCAAATCAAAGACAAAATCTTTCAGAGGGAGTCGGAGACCTCTGGCCAACGTCTGAAACTGAAAACAAAAACTTTCTTTGGAACGGTAAATATCAATTCTCTCCTGCGTCCAGGAAAACTACACAATTAAATCAGCAAAAAATCCAAATTTTAGCTTTGCAAGAAACCAGATTGACAGATGATAACACCTTGGAATTCGGCAACTACAGACTTTTTAAAAGTAAAACGGACAAAAGAAAACTCAAAAATACACCACATCTCGGTATTGCTTTCGTTGTCTCAAAAAACATTCTTGGTTCTATAACAAATGTCCAGCCAGTAAATAATCGACTTATGACACTATCCCTCAAGTGTGCTAACAAAAACTATACATTAATCAATGCACACCTCCCAGTTAACGAAGAAAATAAATCTAATCCTGAAAAAGTAAATAAGTCCTGGGAAATTCTGGAAAAGACTATCTCTAAAATTCCTTCTAACCATGTAAAAATCCTAGTGGGTGATTTCAACGCCCAACTAGGGAAAGAAAAAAAGTATAGGAAAACAGTCGGCAGTTTTCCGGCTCATAAATGGACTAACCATAATGGTGGAAGATTGGTTGAACTATGTTCGCAGTTTAATCTAAAAATAATGCCAACCCATTTTAAGAAGAAAATAACAAAACAAAAGACCTGGAGGTGCCCAAACACGTACATGGGTGAATTTCAAATAGACCATGTTGCCATTTCGTACCCCAATTATAAAGAGATTTTGAACTAGAATCATACTTAGCTTAAAACCTCGAAAACTTATTCAAAAGAGGCTGCTAATACCAAAGTTTGACCAACGAAAATAAAACCAGCCCTAACAGAAGAGCTTGATAAACAACCAGCACAGAACTGGCAAGAATTGAAACAAAAAATTATTAAAACAGTCTTAAAGTCCTTTTACAAAAACGTAGAAAACATCCGTGGTGGGATGAAGTTTGCGAGCAAGCAGTATTAAGTTCGGCTTACTTCGAAAGCATTCAAAGGTTGGAACAGTAAAAAAACAGCAATAAACTATAATATCTTTTTGGAAGTAAGAAAAGAAACATCGAAGCTAATTAGACAAACTAAAAGAAAATATGAAAACAATCAACTTAATGAAATAAAAAAGATTTCCAAAAAAATAACACCCTAAACTTATATAAAACATTTAAAACTAAATTAACAGGCTATCAACCGCAAAGTCTTTGCTTCCAAAAGGAAAACGGACAATTAGCTCTAAATAACCAAGACAATTGCAAAGAACTTGCGAAATATTTTGAACAAATACTAAACTATCCTGAGTCTTTAAACAAATTAGCAACACTAAACCCTAAACAAACAAACCCAGATTCATTACCACCGAATGAAGATGAAATAACTAGGCAAATCAAGCGGCTTAAAAATAACAAAGCTTCTGGTGAAGATGGAATCACTGCTGAACTTTTGAAATCCGCTGGTCCAGGTACAATCAAGGAAATAACCAAAATTCTACAAGAAGTTTGGCGAACCGAACGGATTCCGGAAGATTGGAAAGATGCTCTAATCCATCCACTACATAAGAAAGGAGATAGAACGGATGTAAACAACTATAGAGGGATATCTCTTCTCCCAGTTTGTTACAAGATTCTATCTCAATGTCTACTATCACAGGGACAGTTAGAACCTAACATTGGTGAATATCAAGCAGGTTTTCGACCGGGCAGATCCTGCCCTGAACAGATCCTGAATCTAAAGTTGATTCTAAGACATCAAAAACTGTACAATAAAAATGTCGTCTGTACATTTGTGGATTTCAAAAAAGCATATGATTCTTCTGACTGCGAATCTTTATTCTGAATCTTGAAAGAACAAGGACTAGATCTGAAAACGCTGGCAATTATTAAAGCAACGTTAACTAACACAAGGTCAAAAGTTAAATTCAAGGGTGACATCTCAGAGCCCTTCGAAATTAAAACTGGAGTGAGACAATGGGATGGACTCTCGCCACTCTTATTTAAATATGTTCTAAAAAAAGTAATACAGGAGTGGCGTGAAAAAAAGTCGGCCCTGAATATTGACCACCCCTTTAAACTGGGGAGAACCAACATCAAAATTGATTGTCTGGCATTTGCTGATGATCTAGCAATTTTAGCTCAAGATATATTAACGGCACAGAAACAGATTGAAATCCTAAAAGAAACAGCAGAAAAGGAAGGACTCCAAATTTCCTTTGAAAAGACACAATACATGACCTGCAACAGACTAAGAACACCATTTCTAAAAACAAAATATGGTAACATCAGACGAGTGTCTCAATTCACATATTTGGGTGAAATAATCATGGAGAATGGGTTGGAAAAAGCGGCCAATAAGGGTAGATGTCAAAAAATGGAAACGGCATTGAGACTTACACAAAATATTTACAACAAAAAATGCCTATCTAAAAACACAAAACTGAGACATAACAACACGGTTATTAAGCCAGAATGTCTATATGCTGCAGAAACGCTCATTTTGAATAGAAAGGGCGACATGGAGGACATTGAAAAGAAGGAATGAAAAGTCCTAGGCCCCAAACAAATAAATAGTACAACATACCGACTTCGAGAAAACCAAGAAATCAAACAATACACGGATATACATAGCGATATGAGAAAAAGAAGACTTACGTAAGTTTTACGGACACATAAAACGGATGAATCCGAGTAGGCTAACTAGACAAATAGTTGAATTTTATGAAAATAGGAGTAGAGCTAAAGTAGAAATAATTAAATGGATTGCTGCAATTAAATAGGACCTAAGATCAGCAAATATTACACAAAGTGAAATTCAGGATAGAGGCTGTTTCAGACACAAGGTTAAAGTTTGGAAGGTTGGCCAGAGAGAAAAATGTAGGAAGACTGGAACAACTTGGTCTGACGAAAGGAAAAAAGCTCATATATATATATATATATATATATATATATATATATATATATATATATATATATATATATATATATACATATATATATATATATATATATATATATATATATATATATATATATATATATATATATATATATATATATATATATATATATAGGAGCCATCATTATTGAACTATTATTGTGTTATTTGAAAGCTGTTGTATTTAAATGTGTATAAAAATAACGTTTTAATTAAGTTGCTAAGATGAATCGGTTATTTAATCAAAAGGAGAAAGTTGAATGAATTGAAGTATAAGAAATGTGACATTTTTTATTTCAAACTTTAAGATTTGTCAAATTATGTTAAAAAAATATGGTGTTGTCATTTAAAAAATATTGTTTTCGTAGCTACTGAAGAAATTTGGCAACACCGTAAAGCATTATTTGTACATTTTTCTTAGTCAACTTCTCTCCTTTGCATTTGGAAGTATTTACTTTTGGAAGTATTTGGAAGTATTTACTTCCAAATGCAAAGGAGAGAAGTTGACTAAGAAAAATGTACAAATAATGCTTTACGGTGTTGCCAAATTTCTTTAGTAGCTACGAAAACAATATTTTTTAAATGGCAACACCATATTTTTTTAACATAATTTGACAAATCTTAAAATTCGAAATAAAAAATGTTATGTCACATTTCTTATACTTCAATTCATTCAACTTTCTCCTATTGATTAAATAACTGATTCATCTTAGCAACTTAATTAAAACGTTATTTTTATACACATTTAAATACAACAGCTTTCAAATAATACAATAATAGTTCAATAATGATGGCTCCTTTCAAACAACACAATTTATATTTAATTTTCAGGGCCTACTATTGGTATGTTAGCTTCGTTTAGTTTTTTTGTTGTTTTTGCTAATTGTTCTAAAACAGCTATTCCAATAAAGAAATGTGACATAACATTTTTTATTTTCAATTTTAAGATTTGTCAAATTATGTCAAAAAAATATGGGTGGTCATTGTTTGTAAATTTTTCTTAGTCGAGTTATTTCCTTCAACTTTGCAAAACAACTAGAAAAAAAGTGAGCAGGCAGATTGAGCAAATTAACTAGATTCTTTTGATAATGGCTTCGAAATGAAAGCCAATATCAAGTAGTTGCAGTATATATATATATATATATATATATATATATATATATATATATATATATATATATATATATATATATATATATATATATATACATAATATGTTCGGAAAGGTTTCCGCAGTAATGGTAATGTTAGAATTACTAGGTTCTCGGGTAGACCCGCGTTTTAGATTTGTAAAATATAATGGCTTCCACTTTGAAGCCATTATCAAGAGAATCTAGTTGATTTGCTCTGAGGTCTCAATCTGCCTACTCCCCAGGGCTCACGTTTTTTTCTAATTCTGAGCCCTGGGGAGAAGGCAGATTGAGGCTTCGGAGCAAATCAACTAGATTCACTTGGTAATTTTATTAGTTACTTGACCGGAAGCAAATCCTACCCACTACTTTTATTAGTGGGCACATGTTTTATCTCTTGTTTGTGTTCTGTGTCTGTTTAGACACATCAGGGTACCGACGTATGCTCTCTCGTTAAGTATAGCAATAACACACAACAACCAGTGTTTCCGCTCAACAAAGTATTTTATTAGTTATTTGACCAGAAGCAAATACTACCCATCCCTTCCATTGGAGGGCACATATTTCGTCTCTTGGTGTGGCTAAAATATAATATTTGTATAGTCATTTATTCCATACGTTTCCGCAAAAAATTGGGTTGCTATGGTTTTTACACATTATTCTCGTTTAATGTCAAAGTTGAAATTATTGGAAATTTTTTACACCATATCGTCTTCTAACAATTCACGTCACAATGAGAAGCACATGATAAATTGTTTTATTAAATTAACTATTCAAAAAATGTCTAACACCCCGTTCCTCGTGAAAAAAGCTTCGTTACTAGATAAAATATTGAACAAAGATTTAGATTGCTTTGGTTTTAGCCAATAAACCATTCACAATATTTCTGTCTGCGTGAAAAGTCACCGGGTAAGAAAGCTTGTATCCTTTGTGTCTGATTAGGGTAGAGTAGTTGTTCTTTTAGTGTTTTATCTCCAATCCAATGGGAAACCGTAACTTGTTAAGCAGCACTTCGGGTACTTCTGGTAGAAAGATGTAAAAGTTGTTCTTCGACTTCAGAACCGATTTCTTGATGCCCCCACATTCTTGAAATTCTGGAACCACACTACCCGTATCCAAAAGTGTTTGAGGAACTTGGACAAATGGTGATCTGGAATCAGCCTTTCGGAATATCGTTGCCCGTAATCACTTAGCTCCTTCGGAATTTTGGAGAGAGAGTAAATAAGAAACATATCCTGATATTCTCGTAAAATAAATTTATTTTTAGGTTATAAATCGAACTTAAACGCACGCACTGAAACACTGAAATAATTTTATTGCAATTTTGAAACAACAATTTTTGTCGTTGTAATATTGCGATGTTGCCACATCCCTCAGGACTGATGTAGGGTATGATTCTTAATTTAAAAAATGTTTTAACAATGTTCATTAGTATATTTGTAATTTATTCGTTAAATAATAACAAATAATTATTTGCCAAATGGGTTTTCTCACATATTTCCTTAAAATACATGAAAAAAGGAACTTTTTTCTTTAAAATGACGTGAAGAATCGTCAGTTAAATTTTCGAAAGTACTGATACACCCTGTATCAGTACCCTGAGTCGGTACCCTGTGTCGCTACCTTGTGACAGTACCCTGTGTCAGTACCCTGCATCAAAAAAATTAGTATATATTATAATTTTTACTTAAAATTTTAAGTTTGTATTTTCATATCTGAAGAAGTTTCGTCTATGTGGAGAAACAATTGTGATACAATTTTCGAATATAATAGAAATTTAGATATAAGTTTTAGCTCGTTTGTAATTCTACTATCTATAACTAATGAGAAAAATAAACCATTCTTAACGTGGTCAGTTAATCAACTTTTATACATTAGCGTGAACTATACTCCTTGATATTTCTTACAAGTAATTTCATACATAATACATACATTTAAAATATTATGATAAATATAACAGTTTGCAGCTGATTTGTATAATTCTATAACACTGAAAATATTTGATTGCATATATAACTGCATATAGAAAAAGGTTGTTCAAGCGGCATTCTTCACATAGGAAATATAAAAATATAATAATTCTATTATTTACAAAATGTGCTGTTAGTACCTAGCAGTTGATTCTCCCAAGACGCCATATGACTCTTCAAGGAATATTGTTGTGTGGCATTGTTCACACGTATTTGAGGATTCCGAGTATACTATTGTTTCATATGTTTCAAGATATTTATGGCATAACATAAAATTACCAAGATTAAATTATATTCAGATTAAATAATAGCATCGTTAAGAAGTTCAAAATCGGTAGTAGTTTAATAAAAGGTAATGTAACCAATAAAAATACATTTATTACTGTAAAAACTCATGAATAACCTTACATAATATTATATAATATAACATTTCCTTCGTCATCATTATCAAAAATTATTGTACAAGGGTGTTTACTCAATTTCACATAATGACCGTTTGATTGCATTCGTAATAAATGCATAAGATAAAACAAATCTTATACATTAGCCAAAAGGTTTCTCAATTGCAAACACACTATATACTATACACTATACACTATCTAGAGTGGCCCAAGTTTATTTTAATATAGTGGGAAAGGGACTAAGTTTTGCCGCATCACATATATATTATCAGAATTAATACGCGATAAGATAAAATTGGTAGTCTTATTATTTTCGCCATTAAAGTACGAACACATAAACGATACGGAGGAGATGCTGAAAACCAACGTCTAAAACTTATTTTAGTCTAAATAACAATTCAAATACAATATAATAAAACAATTTGATCTCTGACTGTGAGGTGGTTAATATATTTTCTTTTTCTACTAACCTATCAGTAAATTCCTAAACAGTTTATCACCGTATAATGTCATTTCGACCGCAACATTATATACCTCATATTGTGCTGCTTCCAACCGCTGAGTATTAACGGCAACGTTTAGAGACGTAACATGACAATATTTGAATTGTTACTGTTTAAGAGACCGAATAGTTGAAGAAGAGTGAGATGGCGATATGGAGAGAGATGATGACAATTTCAGTTTGGTATTGAGCAGCATATGCACAGGTGTTATCGTATGGTGTACTATTGTATATGGTAGAATGCCACCTTTATTCTTGTCTACAATTAAAGGGTGTTTTTTCAGTGTATCCAAATTTCGGGTCGCTGTGAGTTTGGACAATCATATATATATATATATATATATATATATATATATATATATATATATATATATATAGATCTATGTATATATATATATATATATATATATATATATATATATATATATATATATATATATATATATATATATATATATATAATAATTTTTTTTTCCGGGAGTACATCTGGTTGTGGAGTTGGTCCCTGTCGGGAGCTTGCAGACGTTTCGCCAAAATCTCATTTGGCTTCTTCGGTGCTTACTGTCGCGAGGTTCATGACTGTCTGAGAGAGATCGGTCCCCCCGCTTTCTCACCCTGGTTTTGGGTTGGCCTTTCGACCACTACCCTCTTAGAATTAACTAACCCGAAACGGGTACTGACTTTTCCCTTTTTATGTGGGTGTATTTCCACCCCTTGTCGAACTTTCCCGTGAAAAAGTAGAGTTCGACGAAGAATTGGATTGTTTTCTCGAAGTCCAGGGAAACTTCGTGGAGATTAATTAGAAATTTAGACTTTTGTCTTTATCGGAAAATGAACGAGTCCGCGATCAAATGCCGAGCCGATGGCCAGCCGGCGCCGTCAGTCTGCCATTTGAAGACGGGACATAGGGACTTTGATGGCGGTCACTTACTGGGTCTTACGTAGGCTGGAAAAACCCGAGAAATTCGGGTCCCGTGAGCCTGCCGCCTGATATTGGAGGGACGAAAACGGACTTTTCAGTCGAAGCGGACAACACTTGGAAATGCCAAATGCGATTTTGGCGAAACGTCGTGACTCTTCACAAAATCAACAGATGGACACCCGGAATGATATATATTAAACATCGAAGCAACAGGTGAAAATTGTCGAAATTTAAAATCAGGGTTCTCTGCGTCAAACTTACAGAGCGTACTTTGAAAAATTTATGGTAACTTTAGCTTTCTGCTCGATATTAAAACAGGGCAAAAGACTGTGCGTTCCGTAAAATATCGCTACCGTGTTGATGAAGATCCAAATTTATCAATTCGTCACCGTGAGCTGGAAGTGGCTTTGTTATTCGAGTACATGGAAAATGTGATCAGGAGACGTTGTTCCAATAGAACAGCTCCATATGTCATATAGCCAACATAACAATCACTTTATTGAGGGAACAATTCGGTGAGAAAATTATTTCCACGAACGGAACTGCTAATTGGCTACCAAGGTCATGTGATTTAACGCCTTTAGATTATTTTCTTTGAGGCTAAATCGTTCGTCTATACCGATAAACCAGCAATGATTAACATTTTAGAAACCAATATAACTCGGACAATTGTGGTCATATGGTCCTATTTGCTTGAAAAAGTGGTAGAAAATTTTAAAAAGTGGGCGCGGCGCACTTTGTTTTCAAGCATTAATGTCAAAGGATTATTAAATGTTAAATTAAATACACAAATAATTAATTACGTTAAATAATGTAATGAGACTGGTGGCGTGGCGTTCGATCTGGTAACACTGTTAGTTTTCCCTTTAGAGTGGAGTGACATGCCAACATCTGATATGTCTTTAGTACGACTTTGAACTCCCTGTATGTACCTGCCACCAATGTACCTGCTTCGCGATGGGACCGCGTTTCTAAATCTAAAAAAAATATACTTCAACCTAAAATGATAGCAACCTATAGCAAAGGCATGGCGGAATTTGATAAGATTGATAATTTAGTAGCAGCCTATAGAACAAAAATATGACAAAGGAAGTGGTATTGGCCACCAGTTTTTTCTGTTTTAGATGTTTCAGTGGTTAATGCCTGGTTGTTAATGAAAAATGTTAGACCTGAGACCGAAATGCAGAAAGTCTATTGGTTTTTCGGAGATCTATAGATCCGGCTTTTTTTAAATCATTTGGTATAAAACTGCAACTACATTGTCTTGTAGTTGTAGTTTTAACTTGATTGTTTACAATGAAACCGATCGCCTTTGTGATTCTGACTGTGTTGTGTTTAAATTGTTTTTATGCGCAGCGTCCCTTAAAAGGGACGGTCAAAATCTTACAAAGTAATTAATAAAAACATATGTAATGTTTTATGTTGTATTAATAGATCTCTCTCATTCATAAAATGTTGTAATGAGAACAAAATGCATCTGGCAAATTATGGATATTCCGGTAATTAATCTCTCAATTCACCGTTGTTAAAAACATATGATTAGCACAACTTTTTTTTCTTGTTTAATTTCCCATTATCTGAGTTGATTTACGATACACCAATTAATAAAAATAAAAAGACATTGTGCTGACATTGAAAATTCTAAAAAATCAGATCTATGTTACGATAATTAGGAACACATATTTCGAACATTTTTTGTTAAAAGTATTCCCGTAAAACAAGAATAAAAACTGAATCACGTTTATCTCAACAGTTAACTTCAATATTGTATTGGCCAGGCCAAGCTAGATCAATCAGTCTGTTCGTGATGCTATGCTAAAATAGGAATTGTTTCTGCTGAAGATTTGAGCAAAAAATCCCTTGGTGTGGTCTCGGAGTTTGTTAGTCACCACAATTGTTTTAATGTAGAATTAAAAAGATACATTTTTTAAATCGTTGTCCTATTTTCTTTATATGTTAATATAGCAGATGGCCATTAATGTCTACATTTTATAAAATTAGATTAAAAGAAAACTCCTAGTTATCTGAATATAAATATTTGTTTAAAGTAAAGGAAACAGATTGGAATATAATATTTTTTTCAATAAGAGTGTCAAAACTTTAAAACGTAATAGTGGCAATCCTCTTTGAAACGTAAATATCACTCATAGAATGCTGTGTTCGAAGGTTGTGTTCAAATACGAATTGGGTTCTAGGGCAGTTGGAAGGCGACCCCCACTTTGAGGAAAAATAATCTTTTCTGACGAAGCACACTTCTGACTTAATAGGTTTGTGAACAAACAACGATAGGATTTGGGCTGATGAAAATCCTCAAGTCTTTCACTAGAATTACTTCTTCATACTCAGAATTCAGTTTGGTGTGGTTTTTGGGCTAAAGGAGTGATAGGTCCTTATTTTTTTGAAGACGATGATGGAAATTATGTTAATGTTAATGGTGAAGGCTATAGGAATATGCTAACAGAATATCTTTAACCTGAAGTGATAAATGTGGATATAAAAAATGTTTTCCTTCAACAAGATAGTATGGCTTTCCACATATGTCATATCAAAGCTCTGGTTTACAAAAATAAATCACGAACTCTCCAAACTCAATTAAGACTCATATTAAGAAGTTTTCTTGAAATTTGTTTTATTAGGTCTATTTACCAGAAACCGCAGACATATCCCTTAAAATACGTGTATCATTTGGAAATGTGATATAATTAAGATAAGATATAATTGTCTAAAAATAGTTTACATATTTTCTATAATATAAAATTATGAAACACAACGTAAACGTTGATAATATTGAAATCCCAGTAAGACAGCAATTTTTTGAGTTCAAAGAGTTCCAAGTGTTATTATCCACATGATCGTTTTACATATTAAATGATTTAGTACTTGTAACTTGTAAAAAATACAAAATATAAAATTTAATAAATATGTAATAGATGTAAAAATATGTAAAAAATACAAACATTTTGCATTTTAAAACTTTCATTTTTTACAGCAGTTATTGAATGTAATGTAATGGTAATATATTAACCATTATTACCTAAATGAATCATAAATATATCCATTTACTGTATAAAAGTAAAATCTAAGCATCTCCGCATTATTAGGGTATCTCAGTCCATTTTACAATAATAGTATACCATTTTCGGGTAAATTTTTTTGATTTAAACATTTTTAACCTAAAAAATATACAATTTTTATTCCTCATTTGTACGTTGGGCATTTGGTAATTTAACCCAAGGTATAAAAAATATGTGTATACAATTCTCAAAAATTCCGAAGTTATTTAAGCTGATCTAGGATTTTGGCTTTGACTAAAACGATAGGTCTAAGCTTATGTTCTTTAGTTTTGTATAATGTATTTGTATAAGCGAAAGAACGAAGCCTTGCTTTTTCAGTTTTCCTTCCCAGTGCCATTTTTTCATCCTTTGTTACCAATGTTTCCTTAGGAAGTAATATCCTAAAGTTACCAGTTTCATCTACGTTATAGATTTGCTAATTTTTTTCAATATATTTATGAACTTTTTGATAATTTATCATCAGATATATTCAGAATCATCATTCAATCATCATCAATCATCAATCATCATCATCATCATTCTGTATCTTGAGCTCTCCTCCGCCATTCGGGTCCAATATACTTAATACTGACATCCGTCCATCGTGTTTTCGGTTTTCTTCGTGGACACTTATGATCAAACGGAATCCATTCCAGGATTGCCTTGGTCCATCTGTCGTCGCATCGGCTTGATATATTGCCTGCCCACTTTCATTTCAATTGTTATATATATATATATATATATATATATATATATATATATATATATATATATATATATATATATATATATATATATATATATATATATATATATATTGAAAAAGGCACTGTGTTTCGAAACAATTGTTATACATACAATTTTAAATATAGTTGAAATTTTTACGGGGGTGCGGAAAAAGTTCCCGTACTTTTTTGTTTATGCATTTTTGGCTTAGTTAATTAAGTTATTTGTCATTTCTGATGGTTTTATTGAATTCTTTGTTTAATTTTGGCCCAGAATGTGTCGTACCCATTGGCAGGCAACGTTATGGCCTCTGTATTTTGGAATGCGCCTGGGACATTGTTCATCGATTATCTTGAGAAAAAAGAAGGACAAGATCGCAAAAAGGCTCCAAATGAACAAAAAAGTTCTGTTTCACCAAGACCATGCATCGTGTCACAAATTGTTAGGAACGATGCCTAATTGCACGAATTGCAATTTTATTGTTATTTTATTTGTTAGTCCGATGACTTATTGATCGATGTGATATAAATATATTTAAAGTAACTCATATACGAAGATAGTTTGAGTTAACATTAGATAGTTTCTAAAAATAGCCATAGATAAGCTAATTATTTTCTTTTCCTTTCTGATCTGATAACAATGTTGACTTCCGCTTCGGAGGGGTGACATGGCCACATCTGATACGTTTTCATTACGTGTTTAAACACTCTAGAGTCACTTGGTAGTCCGTAGTAATTCTTTTTGTAAACCGAGTTATTTTAATACGCTATGAAAATGAGTGTTAACAATTTCGAGCTCCAGTGCAGTATCAAGTTGTGATACAGTTTTGGGCACATATCGATGAAAACGTTTGCAGAACTTCAATACTGTTATGAAAGAAACAGTGTTTTGTCAGGAGCCCAGATTTTTAGGGGGTAGAGAGATTCTCAGAAGGCCGAGACTCGATTGAAGGTGAACCTCGCAGCGGAAAGCCTTCATTGACGGTTAGAATAGAGTTAAATTTGACTCACATAACCATTTATATGATTTTGACCAATGAACTGGATATGAAGAAAAATTGCGCGAAAATTGACCAAAAAAATCTTTCGTGGGATCAAGGACAACAAGAAAGGAAACGTTGTAGGAAATATGTTCCTGTTAATTTTCTACAACGTGTCATCACTGATGACGCCTGTTGGATTTTTGAATATGACCTGGAAACGAATCGCCAGAACCAGAAATGGCACAACCAACCTCGCTACGGCCAAAAAAAGATAGAATGAGCAAATTAAAGATAATAGTCCTGCAGATTTGCTTTTTTGATAGTCAACAAATCGTCCATATGAAATTTGTGTCTCCATACTCTTGAGTAAATTAACATTTTATCGAGAATTTCTTGGAACATTTCGAAAAATGGTCATTTGTGTAAAATCGAACGTCAAGAACTCTTGATGTGATTAACGACTTTTTGACAAGTAAAAACATCAGTGTATTGACATCAATTGTTTTCTAACCCACACCCAACGCACTTATCCTGGTGAACCGGGGACCCTTCTGTGGGGGTTATGACACCTTAGCCGACTAGTTCCGGTTTTTAGGCGCCGAGGGTTCGCCCTTATCCTCTTTCATCAGTTACGTTTCGCACATCCTAATAAATGTACTGTAGGGCCCTGTCCCCACAGGACAAGATCATGTAGCTAGGTGTTGTTGATGCGTCTTTACTAGGCTGTGGATATTGCACATAATTTTATTGCAGTTAAGATGTAGGCACCATAAACGAATTCCGAGACCTTATCCGCAACTATTTTGAGTCCTATTAAATAGCTTAGCTTTAATTAATAGCTTTAATAAATAGCTTAGCTCAGGGGTCACTAACCCGTCGATTGCGACCTATGGGTCGCTCGCGTGGACAAATTCGATAGCTTGATATACCAATTTAGGTATCTTGTACCTCAAAAGTGTGTTTGCATTATTATGTTAAACACGTTTAATGACACGTTGCTCTATTTCAATTAGTGGCGGCTCGTGGGTTTTTATAATGGGAGGGCGTAGAAGAAAATAGTGCTGCTGAGGATTTTTTTTTTACTTTCTCATTCCTTCTTTTTACATTCCGTGCTATTGAAACCTTATACAGGAGATGAACCAGAGTGTGTGCTCACGAGCCGCCACTGTTTGAATATTATTAAAGTAGCTCAACACATTGAAAGGGTTGGCATTGAAAAGGTTGGCAACACCTGGCTTAGCTTATGTATAAGTACATTATAATTTAAGTAAGAATTGGAGCTGTGGTTATAATATTTTACAGGTATAAGTACATTATAGTTTAAGTAATAATTGGGGCTGAGGTTTTTAAATCAGTACTTCCGCCACTTCAGTCCTTTTGCAGTCGTTCTTTAGTATATATATATATATATATATATATATATATATATATATATATATATATATATATATATATATATATATATATATATATATATGATAATTATATAATTCTTGAATAAAACACAAATAGCGTTGTGACTTTGCCTAGGTCTAGTCTCATTTCAGAAGTGCAGTGTATGATATTTATAAAAATGGAGTCGTACTCAGTACAACAACGCGTTAAAATTGTTCAATTATTTTATGAAACTAGGCGTTCAGTGAAAAATGTTTTTAGAAAATTCCCTGATATTTACAGTTTGCACAATCATCCATCTGAAAGCACTATCAATCCAATTGTTCAACAATTTCAAGAAACTGTTTCGGTGGAAGATAAAAGAAGAGCAATATATAGTCGTAGTGGTCGTTCACAAGAATATATTGATATGGTATGTGATAGTATTGGTAAAGACCCAGAAATTTCCATTAGTCGACGTTCACAGCAATTTGAACGCGGTGAATCCATAATATGGCATATTTTACGAAAGGCTTTAGATCTGAAGGCATATAAGGTTCAAATAACACAAGAACTAAAGCCATAGAGTCATTCAAAACATTGTATTTATGAAAAAAATCGTTTGTTTTCTTAAAAAATAATCTTCTCAAATGAAGCACATTTTGATTGTGGGTATGTTAATAAACAAAATTGCCGCATTTGGGGTGAGGAAAATCTACGATTGATGCATGGGAAACCTTTACAGCCTAAACGAGTCACTGTTTGTGTGTATTATGATCAGGAGGTGTAATTGGGTCGTATTTCTTTTAGAATGCTGCTGGTGAAGCTGCAACTGTGAATGGTGTTGGATATCGGGAGATGATTGAAGCTGCAACTGTGAATGGTGTTGGATATCGGGAGATGATAATAACTGGATTTTTGTGGGCTGAATTGAATAATATTCAATTCATTATTGATCTGAATGATATGTGGTTCCAATAGGATGGCCTCAGAGTGAGGTGTAGTGCGAGAACAAAAATCTTGACAAGTTATTGCATGTAAGGGTGATATTAATTGGCCACTAAGATCATATGATTTGACACCGTTGGACTATTTTCTTTGGGGTTAGGTGAAAAGCCAGTTCTATTAGAACAATTCACAATCGATTCCTGAACTAAAGGATGAAGTTATTCGAGTTGTTGGTAAGATAGAGCCACGGTTATGTCAAAATGTCGGTTATGCCAAAATGTCAAAATTTTTACAAAAGGGTGGATATCTGAGGAACTGCAAGAGGTGGTCATTTGGCAGGTATTGTCTTTCATGTTTAAATGTTATACACTATGCTGTAATTATCAAAAAAAAAAATTGAAATCAGCTCAAACTCTGGGTCTTTTTCAAGAATTAAAAAAGCTGCTCCATTTGAAAGACCATTTAGTTATGCATTGTGTTATATTGCTTTCAGTATTGATCATTTAAGATGTATTACAATTTAAAACAATTTATTATTCGTATTAATATATGTGGTATAGCATTGTTTTGAATCCCGATACTTTTCAATCATGGGTGCAAAAAATCGTACTGCAAAATATGATTCAATTTTAAACTCGAAATGCAAAAATTATAAGTGAATTCCCATCAAATATTGACGTTGACTCTGAAACTAATCTCCATAAAAATAATGTTTAGCTGAATATTTAGTGGCATGTAAAGAATGTATGCATTACAAGTTGTAATGAATACATTTGTTAAAACCAAGCTCTACCAACAACAAAACAGAAACTGATGGAGTTTGCAATGAAGGCCGATATGATAATTAAGGGCACGTGTTTTACAAACAAGGAAATATACAAATGGACATGGATTGTACCCGATGGCAGGAAAATAAACCAAATAGACCACGTTCTGACAGAGAAAAACATTCAAGGATCATAGACCAGATTATGAATTATAGAGGAGCGGATTTGAGTACGTATCATATCTTGGCAGAATTGAAAATGAAATGAAAAAATATCAATAAAAAAGAAAGGAAAGTGAATGAAATAAATATATTTACAAATAACCTGGAAAGCGTGGAACACTGTCTCAGGAAACATTAAATACAGATACAAGAACAAAGAGGAATAGCTGGGTTGATACCGAATGAGGCAGTGAGGCAGCAGTGGAAAAAAAGCGTAAAGCAAAGTTAAAGTTTCTGGAGAAAAAAAGAGGGAAGTAAAATTGCATTAAAAAAAAGAACAAGAGAGGTCAAACAAATATGCAGGAGGAAACAAAAACACGTTTTAGAAAGGGATATGGAGGAAATTGAAAGCAACTATAATCAAAAGCAAATTAGGAATTTTTACCAAGGTATTAGGAACGAAAAGAAAGGACATCAACCAAGAAATCTATACTGCAAGAACGCGACGGAAAACTACTTATAAACGAAAAGGAAAACATAAAAGTTGGGGAGGTTATTTTGAACGAATATTAAACAAGTTAGGAAGCACTGATGGGGAGGAAAAGGATAGAACGGATAGATATATCGAGAGGGAACTAGAGGAAGCAAAAACATTGGGAGAAATGAAAAATGTAACTCAAAGATTAATGAGAGAAGCAGGAACGTTCGGGCTCCGAGTAAATACAAACAAAACAAAATACATGATAATGGGAATTAATAAAGACGAAATGTGCAAGGAAGGGCTGAAAATTAGTAGAAAATTAGGAGAAGAAACACTACACTTTGGAAGGGTTGATCGTTTTTGTTACCTTGGCTCACCTATTACAGACAAACATGGAATGGAAGCGGAAGTTAAGGCTAGAATACAACAGGAAATAAATGTACAGCGATGCTGCAGAGACTCCTGAGAAACAAGAATATATCAAGAAAAGCCAAAGTAAGATTTTATAAGACAATAATAACAAGTAAATAGAATATAGTAATAGAATATAATATAATAGAATAACAGTAAAAGAATGCTGGAGGTGTGGGAGCGTAGAGTGCCGAGAAGAATATACGGTGGTATCAAGGAGGAGAATCAATGGAAAAGAAGGACCAATGATTAAATAATAACGGTATTTGGAGAACCCTCGATAACGCAGATCATCAGAGCACGGCTAATAGCCTGGATAGGATATATAGAAATGCTACAAGAAAGCAGACTAAGAAAACAGGTTGTGAGCAGTGGGAGAGGTGAGGGAAGAATGAATAGAGGAAGACCGAGGATAAAGTGGATTCAGAAGGTGGAAGAGGATTTGGACAGAATGGGTGTGATCCAGTGCGAAAAAAAGGCAAGGAATGAAGTAGTTTGAAGGCAGAATGTAAACCAAGCCAAAGGCTTTAATGGACTGTAGAATTGTACATATACTGTCACCAGTTGCTCTATGGCGGATAAGTTATGGATATGGACCAATTAGTTTTTAGTTAAATATTAAAAAGCTACAAATTAGCAACTTTTTAAAAACAAGAAAAATAATGCTTTTTTGTAAAACTTAGTTAATCAGCTAAAAAAGTTGATTATTTTGCATTTATTTTTCATATTATATAAAGAAAATGTTTTCAAAGATGACTTGAGTCAATGAAACTTTGAGCTATGCCGTCTGGGGCGTATGCTCCTGAAAGGGTAGCCCATGGCGGACAGGTCAAAGCAGAGACTTCAAACTAACTTGATCCAAAATCTGCCAACCCGCATTTGACCAGCGGGCAGATTAAGATCCAAAACCCATGGCTTCTACCATTACGAATTAGTTTTTAACGGATTATATTTTCTTTATTACTATATCTACATCTGCACTAGATTGTTAATTACCATGTAATACAAAAGAATCTCATTCAAATTATAACTTTTTACATCATATAGTAAATGGGCAAGCACAATCTCTTTTGTGTACGTTTTTCGATTTTATCATGATACGTACATCAGATAAAAATCTAATTTACCGTCAGCTACAGTAGTTTTTTGCATACAAAATAAAACAATATACCCAGTTCACAAGTATAATTTCGTTAAAACGTTATCTTCCTACCAATTTACCTACTAAGCTATATATATACATCCCAATTTTAGTAATTGGTCTGAATCGTCCGACAAGTTCTCATTGAAAAGTCTGAAAACTACAATTTTTAAATGTATCCCAGACAATTATGGAGAGAACAATGCAAACGTTTACACGTATAAGTTGATATTTAAATCACAGCTTATTGTTTATTGTTGTTCCTTGAAATTGAGTACCTAAGTACGCGGTTGGCCTGAAAAGTTCTGTCCTGAATAATATGTGGACTAACTGATAATATTACCAAAAATTATCTTTACATTGAAATATTTCGTTCGTCAATGAAATATTGATTAAACAGGCCAACAGTTGTTTTGGTGCCGGGGTATTTGGAGCTGATTTCATACGAATTTGTTACCCTGAATTCAAATATAGTATTAATTTTTGCCAAGGAGCTAAAATTTCTAAGATATAACATTTTAGTGAAATAAGCGTTATATTATTTTAATATAAATATATGGATCAAATAAAAAATGAAGAAATAGGTAGTCATGGAAGTGAAAAATGGAAACTTTGGAATAACTGTGTTTTTTTTTAAATTTATACAATCATTGGTTTAAATACTATCGAACACCTAGATGATCGAACTATCGAACAACTAATGAACAATACTATCGAACAACTAGAAATCTGTTTTACCACGCTAGTAAGATAACTCCTAAGCCACTATGAAATATCCATTGTACGATGTATTGCAGAGATTGAATATTAGAAAAATAAATAATATCAATTTTTTCAACGCAAATATTGATACCAGTATTAGAAATATTCGAAAATAAATGGTTTGTTTTTGTTATTCATTTTTCTACATAAAAATATTAGCATATTAAATACCCACTCTTGTACTGCACAGTGATTATACAAGTAAACAATTAAAATAATGATTATTTAAAACACAATTTAAATAATGCACAGTATACAGAAATTAAACTTTTCAAGTAATAGATTTAACTTCATTTACTGCTACTACAGCATGTCAGTGTCGCAAGCTACGGATATAAGCATATACAAGTACACAAACCGCTGTAAGTCGCCAGTCCGGCGCAACACGTCACTAGCATGTCGGTGACGCGAACCCATCAGTTTTACCCCTACCGAAAATCTGTCAATGCGGCTAAAGAAGTTTTCACTTCAAAAAAATAAACACGGAATTTTTATTATTATATATAAATATTATTATATACAAAGATAGAGAAAAAAGTTATTGATGAAACCAACTATTCACTAACCACTTGAGAAGCTTCTTTTGTGTGACATGAATTGTCAATCTTGAATTTATTTTGGAACAGTCCCTTTTTAAACTCCAGCAATAACCTGTCATCATGTGCGTATACCATCTTCCTGGTGAAATCTTTCACCTTGTTCCTCACTGGTGTCTCCTAAATTTTGAGGGAAACTCTGTTATATCCAAGGGCTCTGACACTGTTAAGCATCTTATTTAACAATTCAATATCATTTTCAGCTTTGCGTTTGCCCAGAAAATTTCCGACAACTACAACAAGTCGAGGCTACATAAAGTCGAGGCTTTTTGCTCAGCCTCATTCATCGAATTTACCAAGGCAGGATCCTTAATGACTTATCTTGTTTCTGGGCCGTCAAATATGCCTATTAAATTTTTCCGTACTCAACTGAGGCATTTTTTCCCTATATATGCAAAGCATGATCCGTTCTTATCAAGAACCTTTACAAACTGCTTCATTAGGCCCAGCTTGATATGCAATGAAGGAAAAATGAATTTCCCTCGTTCAACTAAGGTTTATTAATGACATTATTTTCCCCAACATCCATGTTTTCTCTCTTAAGCTACTATTTTCTATCCCAGTTGTGTATTTTGTTTCTGCTGTCCCAGATACACATGAAGCAAGGATATTTGGTGTGTGGTCACTTTGCTGTCCAAGCAGAAAGTTTACCATTTTTAAGTCCCTCCAAATCACCACACCACAAATATCATAATCTTCTTTCATTTTTGTTGTGTGGGCAATTGATATTGAACCATATTTGTTTCCATTGTGTACATTTAAAAGTTCGCTTTAAATTGTCAATAAATAGACGCCAATCATCTGGAAAACATTCAGGAAGAACCTTTTTTTTTCTAGGAGTCCTCTAATTTCGTGGCAAAATACAACATTGTCTTCGTGAGAGAAAAATGGTAGCAGACTATTTTCTCTTGTACGGTAAAAGGTAATTTTGGTTCCTTGTTCCAGTAAATTTTTGTCGTTCAATCTGGAAGCCAAGTAATTCAGAAGATTCTTTTGAGAGGTTGAGATCTCTGGTGAGGTCATTTAACTCATCCTAGTTGAAACGATGAGGAATTGATGACATCCCCTCATAATCACTGTCACCTTCATTAGTATCAGAAGGGTGCTCACAGGGACAATAGTGGTTCTTACAGAGCTGTGGTATGGTAGCTGGTCAAATGTTGGAATCGGTAGTTCCTCTGAGTGAGAAACTGGGCATCTTGCAGATACTACATCAGGATAAGTCCACTTGCTACGGTTGTTTATTTACTAATAAAAAAATGTACTAATAAATTTACTAAAGTAATATTTACTAGACATAAATAACAGTTATCGAAGTGGTTTTTCGGTTCTCTCCAAATCATCGGTATGCCAAATTTTAGATTTTTTCTTTTCTCGGTAGTCCACTGTCATAAATGTTCTGTAGACATTTTATAGACTAAATGTGGTGCCCAGGTTTTAGCCTGATCACCAAGCCTAACATCAAAGTATCCAAGATAAGTTCTCTTTACAAAGTTTCTAACAGTTTTTCTGTTTTCTTTTAACGTGTACTCTCCACATATGTAGCAAAACATATCAAGATGATTTACATATATATAACAACTGTTTGCTAAACAGAAATATCATATTATAAGCCAACTTCGATCTACCCTGCACGACGAGAACTCCCAAACTAATCTCCACTCTAGTTCAAGTATTGAAGGTCACTTCTGTTACTGGAAAGGCAGTGCTTATACCATCTAGTTTGACTTTCCTGGAACTAACTCAATGGCAGACTGACAATAGGGTAAATATACAGAAACCAATCCTTGTATAATAATTTTAGAACACCTATACTTAAATGTAATGAATTGAAAAAAAAAATGATAGTTAAGTGGATGTATCCAAGAATGTAGACCATATAGAGAAAAACTGATTTGATATTTAATTTTAGTTATCCAAATATAACTAAAATCAGTTTTAAAATCCTAGGCACCAAAACATTTTTTAAATTTTTTTTAGGCTTGTATTCTACAAGCTCACGGTTATTAACAAAAATGTTCTAACAGTACTAGGTTCTAACAAAAAGATTTGCCTTTTTTCCGTTGTTTATAAACAAAGGGATTACACTTCATTTCTCATGGGTTTAATCCGACTTCAGCCTTTTTCTCCGACAAATAAACATTTCCTCAGCATTAAAGTGATTGAAATATATTCAGTCCACGGTTTTTAACAAAAACGTAAAAATTAGTCAGGTAAGTCGCGAAATTAAGGCAATTTCTAGATATTATTTTAAAATAGGCTTCAAAGCGACTGACACTGTTCGTGAGCTTTGCGAAGTAGAGGAGGAACGTACCATATCAATCTGCACCGCTCAGCTCTGGTTCAAAAAGTTTCGGGGGGGAAGACGAGTCTTGCAGATCACATCCTTTACCAGTTTTGACTGCAGAACCTAGAATAACTACAAGAACATTTTCAAGGGAATATGACTGGTATAAATGATAAAAAACAATATATGGCATTCAGTTGGTAACTGTCAAAGTTATTCTATCAGTAGTTGCTGATAAAGTAGGAAATTGAAACGTACAGGAAATAGAAATATAATTAACAAATAATGTAAAAAAATATATTTGATATAATATATTTAAAATGTTCCAGTATTCCTCGCCTAAGCTACTGGATTGGTCACGGGTGGTGGATAGTGAAAGTTCCAATAGATATTAATGGACAGCTGCGAATATTTCAAAATAAGCAGCTCCGAACCAAGGCAAAGAACTAAATCCACTTAGCGTCTGACTTGTATCAAGAAGTTGAGTGGTCAGCGTCTGTTCACCAGTGGTGCGGCTGAGATTTTAATTCTGGAACTAATCCCTTCAGTCTTAACCTCTAAACCATCACGGTTCAAACATTCAATTCTAAGTACAAGATGAAGCGTTCTAGTAATTACAAAATTATACCAAGAAGTAAGCAATCCTTTGCCAGCGCTGCTGGTATAACCGGATTGTCGGATTCTTAGGAGTTCGGTCTCAAAGGCAAAATCTTTCAGAGGGAGTCGGAGACCTCTGGCCAACGTCTCAAACCGAAAACCAAAACTTTCTTTCGAACGGTAAATAACAATTCACTCCTATGCCCAGGAAAACTATACGAATTGCGGCAAATATTATATAAGCAAAAAATCCAATTTTTTTTCTCTGCATGCAACCAGGTTGACAGATGATAATATCTTGGACTTCGGCAACTACAGATTTTTTAAAAGTAAAACGGACAAAAGAATACTCAAAAAGTCACCACATCTTGGTGTTGCCTTCGCTATCTCAAAAACCATTCTTGGTTCTATAACTAATGTCCAGCCAGTAAATAATCGACTTATGACACTATCCCTCAAGTGTGCTAACAAAAAATATACATTAATCAATGCACTCCCCCCAGTTAACGAACAAAATAAATCTAATCCTGAAAAAGTAAATAAATCCTGGGAAATTCTGAAAAAGACTATTTCTAAAATTCCTTCTAATCATGTAAAAATCCTATTGGGTGATTTCAATGCCTAACTAGAGAAAGAAATAAAGTACAGAAAAACAGTTGGCAGTTTTCCCTCTTATAAATGGACCAACAATAATAGCAAAATAGTGGTTGAACTATGTTCGCAGTTTAATCTAAAAATAATGTCAAGCCATTTTAAGAAGAAAATAATAAAACAAAAGACCTGGAAATGTCCAAACACGTACATGTGTGAATTTCAAATTGACCATGTTGCCATTTCGTACCCCAATTAAAAAGAGATTTTGTATGTTCAAGTTAGGAAATGAGCTAACATAGACATGGATCACTACTTGACTAGAATCAAACTTAGCTTAAAACCTCGAAATTTTTTCGAGGTTTTAAAGTTCGACTCTATGAAAATAAAACCAACCCTAACAGAAGAGCTTGATAAACAACCAGCACAGAACTGGTAAGGACTGAAACAAAAAAATATTAAAACAGCCTTAAAGTTGGTCACTGTACAAAAACGTAGAAAACATCCGTGGTGGGATGAAATTTGCGAGCAAGCAGTATTAATCCGAAATAAAGCATTCAAAGAGTGAAACAGTCAAAAAGCAGAAATAAATTATAACATATTTTTGGAAGTAACAAAAGAAACATCGAAGCTAATTAGACAAACTAAAGAAAATATAAAAACAATCAACTTAATGAAATAGAAAAAGATTTCCAAAAAAATAACACCCGAAATTTTTACAAAATATTTAAAACTAAATTAACAGGCTGTCAAACCCAAAGTCTTTGCTTCCGAAATGAAAACGTACAATTAGCTCTAAATAACCAAGATAATTGCAAAGAACTTTCCAAATATTTTGAACAACTAATAAACTGTCCTGAGCCCTTAAAAAGATTGCCAATACTAAACCCTAAACAAACGAATCCAGATTTATCATCACCGAATAAAGACAAAATAATTAGGCAAATAAAACGACTTACAAATAACAAAGCTTCTGGTGAATATGGAATCACTGCTGAACTTTTAAAATCCAGTGGTCCTGGTACAATCAAGGAAATAACCAAAATTCTAGAAGTTTGACGAACCGAACGGATTCCGGAAGATTGGAAAGATGCTCTAATCCATCCACTGCATAAGAAAGGAGATAGAATGTATATAAAGAACTACAGAGGGATATCTCTTCTCCCAGTTTGTTACAAAATTCAATCTCGATGTTTACTAGACAGAGCACAGCGACAGTTAGAACCTAAAATTGGTGAATATCAAGCAGGTTTTCGACCGAGCAGATCCTGCTCGGAACAGATCCTGAATCTAAAGTTGATCCTAAGACATCGAAAACTCTGCAATAAAAATCTCGTCTGTACATTTGTGGGTATTAAAAAACCATATGATTCTATTAACCGATTGGTTGGATTGGATTGGATCTTTATTCCAAATCTTAAAAGAACAAGGACTAGATCTTGAAGAAAAGAAGAAACGCTGGCAATTATTAAAGCAACACTAACTAACACAAGGTCAAATGAGATTTGTCCATATGTAGAAAATTTTCAGCACTTCGCACTGTTCTGGGACCTCTTACGTAGTCCTATCCCCAACTGTTTCGAGTTCTTAAACTTGTTATAATTTATGAGGAACCGGACGATTAGGATATTTTCGCCTAAATTCACGGTGAGATGTAAAGACTGAATTATTCTTTGTAATAAAAATTGCAACAATTTTCCTGCGTCCTTTTAGCGTGGGTGGGCAGCTCACTTTAAGACGGTCACCTCTATAACTGGTGTTTAAACACCATTAGTCCAGGCACCTCAGGGCAGCAGGCGTTGACATCAGAAATCGGTAAAGCATAGTTCGCTCCAGCGATCTGGACGGTTACGCAACGTTGATGAGAAAGCTTGTCTAATATGGATACCATGAGGGAGGGAAGCCTTCACGGACCCAATTTCTGCGTGAGTTAGATATTCGGTGAAGGCTAAGTCTAAAACCGTAAGGTAAATGAGCATTACCTGACCAGATCCTTTATGCGTCCTTTAAACGTGTATTTATTTAAAACCTGCACCTTAATTTTTAAACTTACACGTCTAGACTATACAAACATCCAAACCCTAACTATTACAAATATCACGAAAACAAAATGGCGCCAAAACAATCTGGTAACGCGACACTTGCCCAACCCTTTAATTGTTCTCTATATATAAAAGATAGTTCTCTATGTATAGATGTTTGTAATTTTTCATGAAATTGTGTTGGATCTTTCGATAAAAAAAATGAAATTCGAGCTCTAGCTATTTGTATTTTATCCGCTCCCGACCAATGCTGATCTTTTGTGTTTTCAGTTTCTTTCAAAATGTGTGACCTTATTAACCATTCACTGTGTCGTCGATCATCAATATCATTCAATCATCAATAAGTGGGAGAGTTAGGATTTTCTGTTGAGGTTATCTCTCTTACCCGAGAGATTCTAGTTTTAAAGCGTCGGAAATCCGCTTTTCACCTTCCACTGTCGGCTACATAGGGTACACACATCATACTGGGTACACTCGTTATACTTGTAGGCAGAGCTTGTAGACTATGGACATTTATCAAGAATTTACTATTAAATAACTTCAGCCGTGCCCTTAACCTCTGAGGCGTCCTACCTTATAGGTGCTCTTGAGAATGCATTCAGTATTTTAAAAAGAAGAAACCGATTTAATTTCAATTCATATTTGATCGACACTGATTGTTCTTAAGATAACATATAATTACCAACATATTTTATACGTAAGATATATAATTACCAATTATAATATTACCAGTAAAATTAACATAATTACACCATTTTGTAGCCTTCATTTATCATGTACACCTCATATTATTCCCACCACACATGTTTCACCTAATTCGATTTTGATGACTAATGAAAATGATGAAACCCGCTAACTTCACACCAGTTTATCACATAAAAAAATTAAAATCAATTTTTCTTTGAAGTAATTTATTTTAACGGCACGAAACCCATTTTTATGACTATACCGCTACTCTCCTAAATGTTTAAATGTTACCAACAAACAGAACGAAGTTTATTTAGAAAAAAAAATAATTGCAGGTTTTCGTTATAGTGTATCCGATATATGATGGCAGTATTTTCTTACATAATTGGTGAATTTATATTTGATTTTTTTTATTTCTGATCTAGTTGATAATTTATAATTTAATATCTCAGTTAATAGTACGTTAAAAAAAACTATCTGGTTGGCTATCATGGGACGCAGTCCAAAGAAATCAAAAAGCTACATGTATAAGCCATGCGACGTGGCGACGAAAGTATGGGTTGTTTGACTGTGGGTGGAGTCCCCTATTCTTGACGAGAGAACATATGTCGGCGCCCTGATGAGTCTAAACACCAACAGACGAAACATGTGCCTTCCAATGTAGGGGATCGGTGGAGCTCGATCCGGGTCAAGCAAGTATCAGAATGTTCATTTTGGCGGAGACGCAGGTTGCAGATTGCAGGCGCAGACGCATATATATATATATATATATATATATATATATATATATATATATATATATATATATATATATATATATATATATATATATATCCAGTATACCTCGCCTAAGGTACTGGACGGGTCACGGGTGGTGGAGAGTGAAAGTTCCATTAGATATTAATTTACAGCTGCGAATATCTCAAAATAAGCAGCCCCGAACCAAGACAAAAAAAAAACTAAATCCACTTAGCGTCTGACTTGTATCAAGCGGTTGAGTGGTCAGCGTCTGTTCACGAGTGGTGCGGCTGATGTTTAAATTCTGGAACTAACCCCTCCAGTCTTAACCTCTGAACCGTCATGGTTCAAAATTACCCCAGGAGGTAGACAATCCTCTGCCAGCTTTGCTGGTACAACCGGACTTTCGGATTCTGGGACGTCCGGGCTTAAACGCAAAATCTTTCAGAGGGTGTCGGAGACCTCTGGCCAACGTCTGAAACTGAAAACAAAAACTTTCTTTGGAACGGTAAATATCAATTCTCTCCTGCGTCCAGGAAAACTACACGAATTGGGGCGAACATTAAATCAGCAAAAAATCCAAATTTTAGCTTTGCAAGAAACTAGATTGACAGATGATAACACCTTGGAATTCGGCAACTACAGACTTTTTAAAAGTAAAACGGACAAAAAAATACTCAAAAATACACCACATCTCGGTGTTGCTTTCGCTGTCTCAAGAAACATTCTTGGTTCTATAACAAATGTCCAGCCAGTAAATAATCGACTTATGACACTAACCCTTAAGTGTGCTAACAACAACTATACATTAATCATTGCACACCTCCCAGTTAACGAAGAAAATAAATCTAATCCTGAAAAAGTAAATAAGTCCTGGGAAATTCTAGAAAAGACTATCTCTAAAATTCCCCCTAACCATGTAAAAACCCTATTGGGTGATTTCAACGCCCAGCTAGGGAAAGAAAAAAAGTACAGGAAAACAGTCGGCAATTTTCCCGCTCATAAATGGACTAACCATAATGGTAGAAGATTGGTTGAACTATGTTCGCAGTTTAATCTAAAAATAATGTCAACCTATTTTAAGAAGAAAATATCAAAACAAAAGACCTTGAGGTGCCCAAACACGTACATGGGTGAATTTCAAATTGACCATGTTGCCATTTCGTACCCTAATTATAAAGAGATTTTGAATGTTCAAGTCAGGAAAGGAGCAAATATAGACACGGATCACTACTTGAATAGAATCAAACTTAGCTTAAAACCTCGAAAACTTATTCAAAAGCGGCTGCTAATACCAAAGTTTGACCCAACGAAAATAAAACCAGCCCTAACAGAAGAACTTGATAAACAACCAGCACAGAACTGGCAAGAATTGAAACAAAAAATTATTAAAACAGCCTTAAAGTTGGTCCCTTTACAAAAACGTAGAAAACATCCGTGGTGGAATGAAGTTTGCGAGCAAGCAGTATTAAGCCGAAGTAAAGCATTCAAAGATTGGAACAGTCAAAAAACAGCAATAAACTATAACATATTTTTGGAAGTAAAAAAGAAACATCGAAGCTAATTAGACAAACTAAAATAAAATATGAAAACAATCAACTTAATGAAAGAGAAAAAGATTTCCAAAAAAATAACACTCGAACCTTTTACAAAACATTTAAAACTAAATTAACAGGCTATCAACCGCAAAGTCTTTGCTTCCAAAAGGAAAACGGACAATTAGCTCTAAATAACCAAGACAATTGCAAAGAACTTGCGAAATATTTTGAACAAATACTAAACTGTCCTGAGCCCTTAAACAAATTAGCAACACTAAAACCTAAACAAACAAACCCAGATTCATTACCACCGAATGAAGATGAAATAATTAGGCAAATCAGGCGGCTTAAAAATGACAAGGCTTCTGGTGAAGATGGAATCACTGCGGAACTTTTGAAATCCGCTGGTCCAGGTACAATCAGGGAAATAACCAAAATTCTACAAGAAGTTTGGCGAACCGAACGGATTCCGGAAGATTGGAAATATGCTCTAATCCATCCACTACATAAGAAAGGAGATAGAACGGATGTAAACAACTATAGAGGGATATCTCTTCTCCCAGTTTGTTACAAGATTCTATCTCAATGTCTACTAGACAGAGCACAGGGACAGTTAGAACCTAACATTGGTGAATATCAAGCAGGTTTTCGACCGGGCAGATCCTGCCCTGAACAGATCCTGAATCTGAAGTTGATTCTAAGACATCAAAAACTGTACAATAAAAATCTCGTCTGTACATTTGTGGATTTCAAAAAAGCATATGATTCTACTGATCGCGAATCTTTATACCGAATCTTGAAAGAACAAGGACTAGATCTGAAAACGCTGGCAATTATTAAAGCAACGTTAACTAACACAAGGTCAAAAGTTAAATTCATGAGTGAGATCTCAGAGCCCTTCGAAATTAAAACTGGAGTGAGACAAGGGGATGGACTCTCGCCACTCTTATTTAACTGTGTTCTAGAAAAAGTAATACAGGAGTGGCGTGAAAAAAAGTCGGCCCTGAATATTGACCAGCCCATTAAACTGGGGAGAACCAACATCAAAATTGATTGTCTGACATTTGCTGATGATCTAGCAATTTTAGCTCAAGATGCATTAACGGCACAGAAACAGATTGAAATCCTAAAAGAAACAGCAGAAAATGTAGGACTCCAAATTTCCTTTGAAAAGACACAATACATGACCTGCAACAGACTAAGAACACCATTTCTAAAAACAAAATATGGTAACATCAGACGAGTCTCTCAATTCAAATATTTGGGTGAAATAATCATGGAAAATGGGTTGGAAAAAGCGGCCAATAAGGGTAGATGTCAAAAAATGGAAACGGCATTGAAACTTACACAAAATATTTACAACAAAAAATGCCTATCTAAAAACACAAAACTGAGACATTACAACACAGTTATTAAGCCAGAATGTCTATATGCTGCGGAAACGCTCATTTTGAATAGAAAGAGGGACATCGAGGACATTGAAAAGAAGGAAAGAAAAAACATAAGAAAAATCCTAGGGCCCAAACAAATAAATAGCACAACATACCGACTTCGAGAAAACCAAGAAATCAAACAATACACAAATATGCATAGCGATATGAGAAAAAGAAGACTTAAGTTTTACGGACACATAAAACGGAAGAATCCGAGTAGGTTAACTAGACAAATAGTCGAATTTTATGAAAATAGGAGTAAAGCTAAAGTAGAAATAATTAAATGAATTGTTGCAATTAAAGAGGACCTAAGATCAGCAAATATTACACAAAGTGAAATTCAGGATAGAGGCTGTTTCAGACACAAGGTTAACGTTTGGAAGGTTGGTCAGAGAGAAAAATGTAGGAAGACTGGAACAACTTGGTCTGACGAAAAGAAAAAAGCTCATAGCGAAAGAATGAAATTAGTATGGGCACAAAGGAAGGCTAACAACAACAAACGCCTCTAATTGTACTTCGCGTGATCCACCAGGGCCCATACGTGAATAATAATAATAATAATAATAATAATATATATATATATATATATATATATATATATATATATATATATATATATATATATATATATATATATATATATATATATATATATATATATAATGGCATCATCAAAATTAGGGAGCGTTTGTTCTGAATTTTTCTCACCTTCTTCTTCACTTTCAGCTTGTTCAGCATCGCCAATCTGTAGGCATTTTTGTTGATGCAAGGTTATTAACCACTTCCCCAAAAGTGTCTATTGTAGTGAAATTTAATAAACCCAGGTCATAATTATTTTTAGTTAACTACATAGATTGCCTTCATCCGCCTCATCAGTAGTTTGTTTAATACGCCGTTGGATTAAAAGTAACTTATCATCATCAAATTCAGTTGGAGAGGTTCATGAGTCTTTAAATCAAGTATTATTATTAATAGTTGTTTGTAAAAGCTGTTGCCAAATTTTTTAAACCATTTCGATAAGATTAAACATTAATTTATTTATTACATTTATTATTTTATACTTACATATATATATATATATATATATATATATATATATATATATATATATATATATATATATATATATATATATATATATATATATATATATATATATATTATTATTATTATTATTCACGTATGGGCCCTGGTGGACCACGCGAAGTACAATTAGAGGCGTTTGTTGTTGTTAGCCTTCCTTTGTGCCCATACTAATTTCATTCTTTCGCTATGAGCTTTTTTCTTTTCGTCAGACCAAGTTGTTCCAGTCTTCCTACATTTTTCTCTCTGACCAACCTTCCAAACGTTAACCTTGTGTCTGAAACAGCCTCTATCCTGAATTTCACTTTGTGTAATATTTGCTGATCTTAGGTCCTCTTTAATTGCAGCAATTCATTTAATTATTTCTACTTTAGCTTTACTCCTATTTTCATAAAATTCGACTATTTGTCTAGTTAACCTACTCGGATTCATCCGTTTTATGTGTCCGTAAAACTTAAGTCTTCTTTTTCTCATATCGCTATGCATATTTGTGTATTGTTTGATTTCTTGGTTTTCTCGAAGTCGGTATGTTGTGCTATTTATTTGTTTGGGCCCTAGGATTTTTCTTATGATTTTTCTTTCCTTCTTTTCAATGTCCTCGATGTCCCTCTTTCTATTCAAAATGAGCGTTTCCGCAGCATATAGACATTCTGGCTTAATAACTGTGTTGTAATGTCTCAGTTTTGTGTTTTTAGATAGGCATTTTTTGTTGTAAATATTTTGTGTAAGTTTCAATGCCGTTTCCATTTTTTGACATCTACCCTTATTGGCCGCTTTTTCCAACCCATTTTCCATGATTATTTCACCCAAATATTTGAATTGAGAGACTCGTCTGATGTTACCATATTTTGTTTTTAGAAATGGTGTTCTTAGTCTGTTGCAGGTCATGTATTGTGTCTTTTCAAAGGAAATTTGGAGTCCTACATTTTCTGCTGTTTCTTTTAGGATTTCAATCTGTTTCTGTGCCGTTAATGCATCTTGAGCTAAAATTGCTAGATCATCAGCAAATGTCAGACAATCAATTTTGATGTTGGTTCTCCCCAGTTTAATGGGCTGGTCAATATTCAGGGCCGACTTTTTTTCACGCCACTCCTGTATTACTTTTTCTAGAACACAGTTAAATAAGAGTGGCGAGAGTCCATCCCCTTGTCTCACTCCAGTTTTAATTTCGAAGGGCTCTGAGATCTCACTCATGAATTTAACTTTTGACCTTGTGTTAGTTAACGTTGCTTTAATAATTGCCAGCGTTTTCAGATCTAGTCCTTGTTCTTTCAAGATTCGGTATAAAGATTCGCGATCAGTAGAATCATATGCTTTTTTGAAATCCACAAATGTACAGACGAGATTTTTATTGTACAGTTTTTGATGTCTTAGAATCAACTTCAGATTCAGGATCTGTTCAGGGCAGGATCTGCCCGGTCGAAAACCTGCTTGATATTCACCAATGTTAGGTTCTAATTGTCCCTGTGCTCTGTTTAGTAGACATTGAGATAGAATCTTGTAACAAACTGGGAGAAGAGATATCCCTCTATAGTTGTTTACATCCGTTCTATCTCCTTTCTTATGTAGTGGATGGATTAGAGCATATTTCCAATCTTCCGGAATCCGTTCGGTTCGCCAAACTTCTTGTAGAATTTTGGTTATTTCCCTGATTGTACCTGGACCAGCGGATTTCAAAAGTTCCGCAGTGATTCCATCTTCACCAGAAGCCTTGTCATTTTTAAGCCGCCTGATTTGCCTAATTATTTCATCTTCATTCGGTGGTAATGAATCTGGGTTTGTTTGTTTAGGTTTTAGTGTTGCTAATTTGTTTAAGGGCTCAGGACAGTTTAGTATTTGTTCAAAATATTTCGCAAGTTCTTTGCAATTGTCTTGGTTATTTAGAGCTAATTGTCCGTTTTCCTTTTGGAAGCAAAGACTTTGCGGTTGATAGCCTGTTAATTTAGTTTTAAATGTTTTGTAAAAGGTTCGAGTGTTATTTTTTTGGAAATCTTTTTCTCTTTCATTAAGTTGATTGTTTTCATATTTTATTTTAGTTTGTCTAATTAGCTTCGATGTTTCTTTTTTACTTCCAAAAATATGTTATAGTTTATTGCTGTTTTTTGACTGTTCCAATCTTTGAATGCTTTACTTCGGCTTAATACTGCTTGCTCGCAAACTTCATTCCACCACGGATGTTTTCTACGTTTTTGTAAAGGGACCAACTTTAAGGCTGTTTTAATAATTTTTTGTTTCAATTCTTGCCAGTTCTGTGCTGGTTGTTTATCAAGTTCTTCTGTTAGGGCTGGTTTTATTTTCGTTGGGTCAAACTTTGGTATTAGCAGCCGCTTTTGAATAAGTTTTCGAGGTTTTAAGCTAAGTTTGATTCTATTCAAGTAGTGATCCGTGTCTATATTTGCTCCTTTCCTGACTTGAACATTCAAAATCTCTTTATAATTAGGGTACGAAATGGCAACATGGTCAATTTGAAATTCACCCATGTACGTGTTTGGGCACCTCCAGGTCTTTTGTTTTGATATTTTCTTCTTAAAATAGGTTGACATTATTTTTAGATTAAACTGCGAACATAGTTCAACCAATCTTCTACCATTATGGTTAGTCCATTTATGAGCGGGAAAATTGCCGACTGTTTTCCTGTACTTTTTTTCTTTCCCTAGCTGGGCGTTGAAATCACCCAATAGGGTTTTTACATGGTTAGGGGGAATTTTAGAGATAGTCTTTTCTAGAATTTCCCAGGACTTATTTACTTTTTCAGGATTAGATTTATTTTCTTCGTTAACTGGGAGGTGTGCAATGATTAATGTATAGTTGTTGTTAGCACACTTAAGGGTTAGTGTCATAAGTCGATTATTTACTGGCTGGACATTTGTTATAGAACCAAGAATGTTTCTTGAGACAGCGAAAGCAACACCGAGATGTGGTGTATTTTTGAGTATTTTTTTGTCCGTTTTACTTTTAAAAAGTCTGTAGTTGCCGAATTCCAAGGTGTTATCATCTGTCAATCTAGTTTCTTGCAAAGCTAAAATTTGGATTTTTTGCTGATTTAATGTTCGCCCCAATTCGTGTAGTTTTCCTGGACGCAGGAGAGAATTGATATTTACCGTTCCAAAGAAAGTTTTTGTTTTCAGTTTCAGACGTTGGCCAGAGGTCTCCGACACCCTCTGAAAGATTTTGCGTTTAAGCCCGGACGTCCCAGAATCCGAAAGTCCGGTTGTACCAGCAAAGCTGGCAGAGGATTGTCTACCTCCTGGGGTAATTTTGTAATTACTAGAACGCTTCATCTTGTACTTTGAATTAAAGGTTTTAACCATGACGGTTCAGAGGTTAAGACTGGAGGGGTTAGTTCCAGAATTTAAACATCAGCCGCACCACTGGTGAACAGACGCTGACCACTCAACCGCTTGATACAAGTCAGACGCTAAGTGGATTTAGTTTTTTTTTGTCTTGGTTCAGGGCTGCTTATTTTGAGATATTCGCAGCTGTAAATTAATATCTAATGGAACTTTCACTATCCACCACCCGCGACCCGTCCAGTAGCTTAGGCGAGGTATACTGGATATATATATATATATATATATATATATATATATATATATATATATATATATATATATATATATATATATATATGCGTCTGCGCCTGCAATCTGCAACCTGCGTCTCCGCCAAAATGAACATTCTGATACTTGCTTGACCCGGATCGAGCTCCACCGATCCCCTACATTGGAAGGCACATGTTTCATCTGTTGGTGTTGTTGCACATGTTTCAGACACAAGGTTAACGTTTGGAAGGTTGGTCAGAGAGAAAAATGTAGGAAGACTGGAACAACTTGGTCTGACGAAAAGAAAAAAGCTCATAGCGAAAGAATGAAATTAGTATGGGCACAAAGGAAGGCTAACAACAACAAACGCCTCTAATTGTACTTCGCGTGGTCCACCAGGGCCCATACGTGAATAATAATAATATATATATATATATATATATATATATATATATATATATATATATATATATATATATATATATGTAAGTATAAAATAATAAATGTAATAAATAAATTAATGTTTAATCTTATCGAAATGGTTTAAAAAATTTGGCAACAGCTTTTACAAACAACTATTAATAATAATACTTGATTTAAAGACTCATGAACCTCTCCAACTGAATTTGATGATGATAAGTTACTTTTAATCCAACGGCGTATTAAACAAACTACTGATGAGGCGGATGAAGGCAATCTATGTAGTTAACTAAAAATAATTAAGACCTGGGTTTATTAAATTTCACTACAATAGACACTTTTGGGGAAGTGGTTAATAACCTTGCATCAACAAAAATGCCTACAGATTGGCGATGCTGAACAAGCTGAAAGTGAAGAAGAAGGTGAGAAAAATTCAGAACAAACGCTCCCTAATTTTGATGATGCCATTAAAGAAATATATAAATAAATAAGCAATACAGAAGATCATTCATGTTCCATGTAAATATATTATATGTAATATTTTGACGGATAGTAGATAATTAAAATGCCAAATGAGATTTTGGCGAAACGTCGTAATTCTTCACTGAATGAACGAATCGACACCCGGAATAATTTAGAAACAAAAAACTATAAACTTAAAATTTGGCAAGAATGTTCTTCATGCATCGTATATGTTCGCTAAGGAGGAAGGTTCATAAAAATCAACTCCTAAGGGGGGTTGACGGGACGTAAGAGGTAAATATACTCCGAAATTTCGAATTTGGGATTGTGTCGTTGTGAATCCCTCGCAATATCATCTTCATTAAATTTATAGAAAAAATTTTCAAATAGCAGGTACAAGTTATGGAATTCTATGGAAAGCTATAGAAAGAAAGTAATCATAAAAAAAAATTTGATACTAAAATGTTAATTTACGCCCAACCAAACGGGCGGTTAACAGCTAATATATACATATATATATATATATATATATATATATATATATATATATATATATATATATATATATATATATATAATTAATGGTGGTGTCCCATGGAATATGGGTAATGGTGTCCCATTAAGGATGGATCGCGGCCGTATCTTGAAAACTATTTATCCCACAGCTTTGGGGAAAAAGAAATTGTACCAAAAATGATCATGAGAAATTCACCAAAGATATTTTTAAGCTTCTAAAACGACCGCAAGAGGGCGTGACGAGCTAAACATTTTAAAAATTATTTTTTGTGTGTATTTTCAAGTGTTAACGGAGTAAGAAAAATTCTCAGTTATAATTAGCAAACTGTCTCCTACAACTTTGTTTTATGACTCTTTTGTGATGCTTAAATACTACTTTACAGAATATTGAAATCAGTCATTAATAAATATACCTACTCTTTCTTTTAAACTAAATGAATGGATGAATGAAATTATGCGTTTTCGGGTTTCCAAATAAACGCATGCAATCCTTAGGTACATTACACAAAGAGTGTAAGAAGGGAACCATGGAAACAAACAAAAACAGTCAAATTAACTTGTCAGTTTTGAAATGCATTACATTTCAAAACACACATTGCATTTCAAACAAACATTGCATTTATTGATTATAAATAATTATTATAATAAAATCTAACAATGCCTTTTACGAATAACGAGGCCTATGACATGTTGGCGGTGTATTTCTAATGTTTTGAAAATGCATGTATTGCAGAGCGGCAATATGCAAGTCAATATCCCGAAAGAAGGCATTATTCGAAGAAGGTGTTTACACGTCCAGCAAGACGCTTACGAGAAACAGGAATTGTGCATCCAGATCCAGTCCGCACCAGGTTACGTTCGATTCGTAATGGAGATAATGTCGTAAATGTTCTGGCTTATGTTGAAACCAACCCCCATTTAAGTATCAGACAAATATCTGAAGAATTTGGTGTTAGCAAGACATCCGTTCATCGAATCTTAAGAGATAACAAGCTGCACCCCTATCATGTTGTCTTACACCAAGCTCTTTTGGATAACGATTTCGACAGACGGTTAGACTATTGTCACTGGTTAAAAAATATGTGTAGTGGAAATAAACAATTCTTAAAACGCATACTATGGACTGATGAAGCTACTTTTAGCAGTGATGGAGCCGTTAACTTTTGAGTGTGGATTAGCAGTTGCTAATCCACACTAGATGTTAGAAATCAACCACCAAAATAGATGGAGTGTGAACGTATGGTGTGGTGTTTTGGGAGACAAAATTTTTGATCCCTTTATTTTTAATGGACATTTGAATAGTGAAACATATTTAAATTTTTTACAAAATGGACTGCCAGAACTAATGGAAAATGTTTCGTTGGAAACAAGAAGACAAATGTGGTACCAGCATGATGGATGCCCTGCCCACTTCTCGCAGGTGGTTCGAAACTTCTTGGATGCTTCGTTTCCAAATCGTTGGATAGGACGGGGTAGTTTATTTTCGTGGCCGGCGTGCTCACCGGATTTGACAGTCCTCGATTTTTACTTATGGGGAAGACTAAAAGACCTTGTTTTTCAAACTCGTCCTACTACACGAGAAAACATGATTGAAAAAATTCAAAATTCAATAACCAGCATTTCAAGGGCGGAAATTGAAGCTGCCGTTTTTAGTACTCGTCGAAAAATAAATCTTTACATTTCTAAGGATGGAAGGCATTTTGAACATTTAGAAAGGCGTTAAAGTTCAGATTCTGTTAATTATTAGACTGTTGTGCTGTTAATTTTATTTGACTGTTGTTATTATTATTATCTTCGTTGTTGGCCCGTTGGCCTTTAAACACGCTCCAAATTAATATGGCACGAGGAATTTGGACCAGTCCTAAGCCTGGGTAAAGTGTGAAGGAAGGCAAACATTAGGTTGATATTTTTTTAACTTAATGCAGGTAGTAGTGAAATAATAACTGATTTTTTCAGAAAAATCGAAATATCTATTGACATGTCAGAGATATCGATTTCGGGTTTTCACTGGATGATTTCTCTTTAAATTACCTTTCTAGCCATATAATAAAAGCTGTACCATTCCATTTGAAAACACTGAACAAAACTTCAAAAAAACTATTGTTGAATGTAACGCCACCTCGCGGTTTCATTTATAAACTAAATAATTTATCTACCGTATTATCTGATTGTCCCAGCAATTGCCTTTGAATGAATCCAAATTGAGGAAAATCGGTTTAGGCAAACGGACATTAGACGACTTTTTATCTAAATAGGTAAAACTCCCCCCCACTTCTTTATTCGCGAAGTTACAACAAAATGTCATAAAACAAAGTTGTAGGAGACAGTTTGCTAATTATAACTGAGAATTTTTCTTACTCGGTTAACACTTGAAAATACACAAAAAAAAAGATTTTTAAAAATGTTTAGCTCGTCACGCCCTCTTGCGGTCGTTTTAGAAGCTTAAAAATATTTTTGGTGAATTTCTCATGATCATTTCCGGTACAATTTTTTTTCCCCCAAAGCTGTGGGATAAATAGTTTTCAAGATACAGCCGCGCTCCATCCTTAATGGGACACCTGGTATATATAGCGCTGGGTTCCATAATTCTATGTGGAACGCACAACAACCTGCGTCTCCGCCAAAATGAACATTCTGATACTTGCTTGACCCGGATCGTGCCCCACCGCCCTCCACGCACAATCAAACAACCCATACTTTCGTCGTCACGTCGCATGGCTTATACATGTAGCTTTTTGATGTCTTTGGACTGTGTCCCATGATAGCCAACCAGATAGTTTTTTTTAATGTACTATTAACTGAGATATTAAATTATAAATTATCAACTAGATCAGAAATAAGAAAAATCAAATATAAATTCACCAATTATGTAAGAAAATACTGCCATCATATATCGGATACACTATAACGAAAACCTGCAATTATTTTTTTTTCTAAATAAACTTCGTTCTGTTTGTTGGTAACATTTTAAACATTTAGGAGAGTAGCGGTATAGTCATAAAAATGGGTTTCGTGCCGTTAAAATAAATGACTTCAAAGAAAAATTGATTTTAAATTTTTTATGTAATAAACGGGTGTGAAGTTAGCGGGTTTCATCATTTTCATTAGTCATCGAAATCGAATTAGGTGAAACATGTGTGGTGGGAATAATATGAGGTGTACATGATAAATGAAGGCTACAAAATGGTGTAATTATGTTAATTTTACTGGTAATATTATAATTGGTAATTATATATCTTACGTATAAAATATGTTGGTAATTATATGTTATCTTAAGAACAATCAGTGTCGATCAAATATGGATTGAAATTAAGTCGGTTTCTTCTTTTTAAAATACTGAATGCATTCTCAAGAGCACCTATAAGGTAGGACGCCTCAGAGGTTAAGGGCACGGCTGAAGTTATTTAATAGTAAATTCTTGATAAATGTCCACAGTCTACAAGCTCTGCCTGCAAGTATAACAAGTGTACCCAGTATGATGTGTGTAACCTATGTAGCCTACAGTGGAAGGTGAAAAGCGGATTTCCGACGCTTTAAAACTAGAATCTCTCGGGTAAGAGCGATAACCTCAACAGAAAATCCTAGCTCTCCCACTTATTGATCATTGAATGATATTGATGAACGACGACACAGTGAATGGTTAATAAGGTCACACATTTTGAAAGGAACTGAAAACACAAAAGATCAGCATTTGTCCGGGGTGGATAAAATACAAATAGCTAGAGCTCGAATTTCATTTTTTTTATCGAAAGACCCAACACAATTTCATGAAAAATTACAAACATCTATACATATAGAACTACCTTTTATATATAGAGAATAATTAAAGCGTTGGGCAAGTGTCACGTTACCAGATTGTTTTTGGCGCCATTTTGTTGTTGTGTGATATTTGTAATAGTTAAGGTTTGGATGTTTGTATAGTTCAGACGTGTAAGTTTAAAAATAAAGCTGCAGGTTTTAAATAAATACACGTTTAGAGGACGCATAAAGGATCTGATCAGGTAATGCTCATTTACCTTACGATTTTAGACTTAGCCTTCACCGAATATCTAACTCACGCAGAAATTGGGTCCGTGAAGGCTCCCCTCCCTCATGGTATCCATATTAGACAAGCTTTCTCATCAACGTTGTGTAACCGTCCAGATCGCTGGAGCGAACTATGCTTTACCGATTTCTGATGTCAACGCCTGTTGCCCAGAGGTTCCTGGACTAATGGTGTTTAAACACCAGTTATAGAGGTGACTGTCTTAAAGTGAGCCGCCCACCCACGCTAAAAGGACGCAGTAAAATTGTTGCAATTTTTATTACAAAAAATAATTCAATCTTTACATCTCACTGTGAATTTAGGCGAAAATATCCTAATCGTCCGGTTCCTCATAAAATATAACAAGTTTAAGAACTCGAAACAGTTGGGGATAGGACTACGTAAGAGGTCCCAGAACAGTGCGAAGCGCTGAAAATTTTCTACATATGGACAAATCTCATTTGACCTTGTGTTAGTGTTGCTTTAATAATTGCCAGCGTTTCTTCTTTTCTTCAAGATCTAGCCCTTGTTCTTTCAAGATTTGGAATAAAGATCCAATCCAATCCAACCAAGCGGTTAATAGAATCATATGGTTTTTTAAAACCCACAAATATACAGACGGGATTTTTATTGCAGAGTTTTCGATGTCTTAGGATCAACTTTAGATTCAGGATCTGTTCCGTGCAGGATCTGCTCGGTCGAAAACCTGCTTGATATTCACCAATTTTGGGTTCTAACTGTCCTTGTGCTCTGTCTAGTAGACATTGAGATTGAATTTTGTAACAAACTGGGAGAAGAGATATCCCTCTGTAGTTCTTTATATATATTCTATCTCCTTTCTTATGCAGTGGATGGATTAGAGCATCTTTCCAATCTTCCGGAATCCGTTCGGTTCGCCAAACTTCTTCTCTATTTTTAGTTAACTACATAGATTGCCTTTATCGGCCTCATCAGTAGTTTGTTTAATAAGCCGTTGGATTAAAAGTAACTTATCATCATCAAATTCAGTTGGAGAGGTTCATGAGTCTTTAAATCAATTATTATTATTAATAGTTGTTTGTAAAAGCTGTTGTCAAATTTTTTAAACCATTTCGATAATATTAAACATATTAATTTATTTATTATATTTATTATTTTATACTTACATATATATATATATATATATATATATATATATATATATATATATATATATATATATATATATATATATATATATATCACTCACTTTGGTTTGTTCTCTGATCCATGTGCAGGTCTTTCTATCCCGTCTAGTAATGCCAAGCATACATCTTTCCATTCCCCTCTGTGCTACTCGAAGTTTTTGAACTGACTGTGATGTGAGTGTCCGAGTCTCACTTCCATATGTCCTAACCGGCAGGGCACACTGATCAAAGACTTTTCTTTTCACCCAAAGTGGTAGTTTGCTCTTAAACATTATGTTGAGCCTGCTATATGCCTGGCAGCCACATTTAACGCGTCGTTCCACCTCCCGCACAGTATTCCATTGCATTGAAACCCTCTGCCCAAGATACTGATCCACAACTTCCAAATCTGGTCCTAAAATAGAAATCATTTTATCCTCAGCCAATTTATTGAACATAACCTGACTTTTCTTCTGGTTTATTTTCAAGCCAAATGGTTCCCCAGTCCTTTGCAGCTCTTGTTATCTGTCTTTGCAGCTCCTCTGGGCCTTGTGAAAGTAGAACGATATCACCTGCGAATCTAAGATTCGAGAGATGATTTAAGATGCACTATTAAACCTTATTCCATCCGGTTCCCAATCCGGATTACGGAACATTTCTTCCGGGCAGGCTGTACGCCCCGCTCTACATTTATTTCAACCTTAAGATCGTCAAGGTGGACGGTCGCTGTAGCTTCATCATATATCAATCCTAGTAGATTTACATAGGCTTTTTCTACTCCTTGATTAAGCAATGCATCCAATATATACATATAGCCCGCTTTGAGATTGAATCAAATGCTTTTTCATAATCGATAAAATCCAAGCATAATGGCATAGTGTATTCGTTGTGTCTTTCTATGACCTGCTGTAGGACCTGGATGTGATCCATTGTACTAAATCCACTTCTGAATCCTGCTTGCTCCCTTGGTTGTGCGTCATTAAATTTTCTTAGTATTCTTTTGGATATTATCATGGCAAAAACGATGTACACAACTGATGGCAGGCTTATTGGACGGTAGTTATTTAAATCTTCCCGTGCCCCTTTCTTATGTAAAAGAATCACTTCTGCATTTTTCCATAAGCTGGGTACTTCTTGTTTGCCTGTCCACTTCCATTTCAATTGCTTTATTCTTCCCATGATGTCACTTACTTTCATTTGTTCTCTTGTTAATCGAACTTGACAATATACATTGCGATATTATTGGGCTCTGTGAAACACGAAGAAAGGGCGAAGAGTTAATCAAATTGGAACCAACTGGTCACGTACTCTACAGCCGAGGTACGGAGAATGGACGATGTGGTGGAATTGGATTCCTCATCAATCGAAGGCTGGTTGACTTTGTTGAAGGACAAGAACTCTATATTATGAATTCGTTTTACAAGAAAAAGATTAACAGAAAATGGTCATGGAAACGCTCATCTGGACTTACAAGTGAAATTGATTACATCATGGCAAACGATAAAGCAATATTTTGCAATTGTACTGTCCTTAACTATTTTAATGTGGGAAGTGACCACCGAATGGTACGAGCCAAGATTAGAATAAAATGCCGAAAAGAGCGCGAAAGAATGACAAGATCAAAAAGGGGCAAAGTGGATTCTGGGAAGCTGCTAGGGCGGGGCAGAGATTTTGAAATTGCTATGATGAATCGCTTTGCTGTGTTACAAGACCCGGAGGAAATGGAAATTACAGACCAATAGAAGAAATCGCCAACAATGTGCTTAAAACGGCGGCTTCAATAGAACCAGAAAATAAATGTTTCAAAGAGTCAACAATTTCCCATGAGACCACTAATTTAATGAAAAAACGCCGGACAATGAAGAATGCAGACTGTCCTTTTGGCAAGGTCGAGTACGTTGAGCTTTGCAAAACTATAAGAAAACGTATTCGAGAGGAAACGTGCCGATTCAACATACAGTTTCTGCAAAAGACTCTGGAAGAAAACAGGGAAATTAACAAAACTAAGCAGAGGCTAAGAAAGAAAAAGACACAAATGTTTTCCTTAACGCGTGAGGATGGTACAATATGCAAGGAACGGATGGAAATGTTAGAGGTTGTCCGAAGATTTTATTTAAAGTTATATGAGGATCCGAATCAAGAAGAACAGCAATACCCACTGAAGAACAAGTGCCGGATATCCTGGTGGAGGAAGTGACAAAGGCTATAGACTCGATGAAAAATGGCAAGGCCCCAGGAAAGGATAGTATAACTTTGGAGATGTTAAAAGCTGGTGGTCAGACTTTACATAAAACACTAGCAAAATTATACACAAAATGTCTCAAACAACAAGAAGTACCCAGCTTATGGAAAAATGCAGAAGTGATTCTTTTACATAAGAAAGGGGCACGGGAAGATTTAAATAACTACCGTCCAATAAGCCTGCCATCAGTTGTGTACATCGTTTTTGCCAAGATAATATCCAAAAGAATACTAAGAAAATTTAATGACGCACAACCAAGGGAGCAAGCAGGATTCAGAAGTGGATTCAGTACAATGGATCACATCCAGGTCCTACAGCAGGTCATAGAAAGACACAACGAATACACTATGCCATTATGCTTGGATTTTATCGATTATGAAAAAGCATTTGATTCAATCTCAAAGCGGGCTATATGTATATATTGGATGCATTACTTAATCAAGGAGTAGAAAAAGCCTATGTAAATCTACTAGGATTGATATATGATGAAGCTACACCGTCCACCTTGACGATCTTAAGGTTGAAATAAATGTAGAGCGGAGCGTACAGCCTGCCTGGAAGAAATGTTCCGTAATCCGGATTGGGAACCGGATGGAATAAGGTTTAATAGTGCATCTTAAATCATCTCTCGAATCTTAGATTCGCAGGTGATATCGTTCTACTTTCACAAGACCCAGAGGAGCTGCAAAGACAGATAACAAGAGCTGCAAAGAACTGGGGAACCATTTGGCTTGAAAATAAACCAGAAGAAAAGTCAGGTTATGTTCAATAAATTGGCTGAGGATAAAATGATTTCTATTTTACGACCAGATTTGGAAGTTGTGGATCAGTATCTTGGGAAGAGGGTTTCAATGCAAGGGAATACCGTGCGGGAGGTGGAACGACGCGTTAAATGTGGCTGCCAGGCATATAGCAGGCTCAACATAATGTTTAAGAGCAAACTACCACTTTGGGTGAAAAGAAAAGTCTTTGATCAGTGTGCCCTGCCGGTTAGGACATATGGAAGTGAGACTCGGACACTCACATCACAGTCAGTTCAAAAACTTCGAGTAGCACAGAGGGGAATGGAAAGATGTATGCTTGGCATTACTAGATGGGATAGAAAGACCTGCACATGGATCAGAGAACAAACCAAAGTGAGTGATATATATATATATATATATATATATATATATATATATATATATATATATATATATATATATATATATATATATATATATATATATGTAAGTATAAAATAATAAAAATAATAAATAAATTAATATGTTTAATATTATCGAAATGGTTTAAAAAATTTGACAACAGCTTTTACAAATAACTATTAATAATAATAATTGATTTAAAGACTCATGAACCTCTCCAACTGAATTTGATGATGATAAGTTACTTTTAATCCAACGGCTTATTAAACAAACTACTGATGAGGCCGATGAAGGCAATCTATGTAGTTAACTAAAAATAGAGAAGAAGTTTGGCAAACCGAACGGATTCCGGAAGATTGGAAAGATGCTCTAATCCATCCACTGCATAAGAAAGGAGATAGAATGTATATAAAGAACTACAGAGGGATATCTCTTCTCCCAGTTTGTTACAAAATTCAATCTCAATGTCTACTAGACAGAGCACAAGGACAGTTAGAACCCAAAATTGGTGAATATCAAGCAGGTTTTCGACCGAGCAGATCCTGCCCGGAACAGATCCTGAATCTAAAGTTGATCCTAAGACATCGAAAACTCTGCAATAAAAATCTCGTCTGTACATTTGTGGGTTTTAAAAAACCATATGATTCTATTAACCGCTTGGTTGGATTGGATTGGATCTTTATTCCAAATCTTGAAAGAACAAGGGCTAGATCTTGAAGAAAAGAAGAAACGCTGGCAATTATTAAAGCAACACTAACACAAGGTCAAATGAGATTTGTCCATATGTAGAAAATTTTCAGCGCTTCGCACTGTTCTGGGACCTCTTACGTAGTCCTATCCCCAACTGTTTCGAGTTCTTAAACTTGTTATATTTTATGAGGAACCGGACGATTAGGATATTTTCGCCTAAATTCACAGTGAGATGTAAAGATTGAATTATTTTTTGTAATAAAAATTGCAACAATTTTACTGCGTCCTTTTAGCGTGGGTGAGCGGCTCACTTTAAGACAGTCACCTCTATAACTGGTGTTTAAACACCATTAGTCCAGGCACCTCTGTGCAACAGCCGTTGACATCAGAAATCGGTAAAGCATAGTTCGCTCCAGCGATCTGGACGGTTACACAACGTTGATGAGAAAGCTTGTCTAATATGGGTACCATGAGGGAGGGGAGCCTTCACGGACCCAATTTCTGCGTGAGTTAGATATTCGGTGAAGGCTAAGTCTAAAACCGTAAGGTAAATGAGCATTACCTGACCAGATCCTTTATGCGTCCTCTAAACGTGTATTTATTTAAAACCTGCACCTTTATTTTTAAACTTACACGTCTGGACTATACAAACATCCAAACCTTAACTATTACAAATATCACACAACAACAAAATGGCGCCAAAAACAATCTGGTAACGTGACACTTGCCCAACGCTTTAATTGTTCTCTATATATAAAAGGTAGTTCTCTATGTATAGATGTTTGTAATTTTTCATGAAATTGTGTTGGGTCTTTCGATAAAAAAAATGAAATTCGAGCTCTAGCTATTTGTATTTTATCCACTCCGGACAAATGCTGATCTTTTGTGTTTTCAGTTCCTTTCAAAATGTGTGACCTTATTAACCATTCACTGTGTCGTCGTTCATCAATATTATTCAATGATCAATAAGTGGGAGAGCTAGGATTTTCTGTTGAGGTTGTCGCTCTTACCCGAGAGATTCTAGTTTTAAAGCGTCGGAAATCCGCTTTTCACCTTCCACTGTTGGCTACATAGGTTACACACATCATACTGGGTACACTCGTTATACTTGCAGGCAGAGCTTGTAGACTGTGGACATTTATCAAGAATTTACTATTAAATAACTTCAGCCGTGCCCTTAACCTCTGAGGCGTCCTACCTTATAGGTGCTCTTGAGAATGCATTCAGTATTTTAAAAAGAAGAAACCGACTTAATTTCAATCCATATTTGATCGACACTGATTGTTCTTAAGATAACATATAATTACCAACATATTTTATACGTAAGATATATAATTACCAATTATAATATTACCAGTAAAATTAACATAATTACACCATTTTGTAGCCTTCATTTATCATGTACACCTCATATTATTCCCACCACACATGTTTCACCTAATTCGATTTCGATGACTAATGAAAATGATGAAACCCGCTAACTTCACACCCGTTTATTACATAAAAAATTTAAAATCAATTTTTCTTTGAAGTCATTTATTTTAACGGCACGAAACCCATTTTTATGACTATACCGCTACTCTCCTAAATGTTTAAAATGTTACCAACAAACAGAACGAAGTTTATTTAGAAAAAAAAATAATTGCAGGTTTTCGTTATAGTGTATCCGATATATGATGGCAGTATTTTCTTACATAATTGGTGAATTTATATTTGATTTTTCTTATTTCTGATCTAGTTGATAATTTATAATTTAATATCTCAGTTAATAGTACATTAAAAAAAACTATCTGGTTGGCTATCATGGGACACAGTCCAAAGACATCAAAAAGCTACATGTATAAGCCATGCGACGTGACGACGAAAGTATGGGTTGTTTGATTGTGCGTGGAGGGCGGTGGGGCACGATCCGGGTCAAGCAAGTATCAGAATGTTCATTTTGGCGGAGACGCAGGTTGTTGTGCGTTCCACATAGAATTATGGAACCCAGCGCTATATATACCAGGAGTCCCATTAAAGTATGGGTTGTTTGATTGTGGGTGGAGTCCCCTATTCTTGACGAGAGAACATATGTCGGCGCCCCGATGAGTCTAAACACCAACAGACGAAACATGTGCCTTCCAATGTAGGGGATCGGTGGGGCACGATCCGGGTCAAGCAAGTATCAGAATGTTCATTTTGGCGGAGACGCAGGTTGTTGCGCGTTCCACATAGAATTATGGAACCCAGCGCTATATATACCAGGTGTCCCATTAAGGATGGAGCGCGGCCGTATCTTGAAAACTATTTATCCCACAGCTTTGGGGAAAAAAAAATTGTACCAGAAATGATCATGAGAAATTCACCAAAAATATTTTTAAGCTTCTAAAACGGCCGCAAGAGGGCGTGACGAGCTAAACATTTTTAAAAATCTTTTTTTTTGTGTATTTTCAAGTGTTAACCGAGTAAGAAAAATTCTCAGTTATAATTAGCAAACTGTCTCCTACAACTTTGTTTTATGACATTTTGTCGTAACTTCGCGAATAAAGAAGTGGGGGGAGTTTTACCTATTTAGATAAAAAGTCGTCTAATGTCCGTTTGCCTAAACCGATTTTCCTCAATTTGGATTCATTCAAAGGCAATTGCTGGGACAATCAGATAATACGGTAGATACATTATTTAGTTTATAAATGAAACCGCGAGGTGGCGTTACATTCAACAATAGTCTTTTGAAGTTTTGTTCAGTTTTTTCAAATGGAATGGTACAGCTTTTATTACATGGCTAGAAAGGTAATTTAAAGAGGAATCATCCAGTGAAAACCCGAAATCGATATCTCTGACATGTCAAGAGATATTTCGATTTTTCTGAAAAAATCAGTTATTATTTCACTACTACCTGCATTAAGTTAAAAAAATATCAACCTAATGTTTGCCTTCCTTCACACTTTACCCAGGCTTAGGACTGGTTCAAATTCTTCGTGCCATATTAATTTGGAGCGTGTTTAAAGGCCAACGGGCCAACAACGAAGATAATAATAATAACAACAGTCAAATAAAATTAACAGCACAACAGTCTAATAATTAACAGAATCTGAACTTTAACGCCTTTCTAAATATTCAAAATGCCTTCCATCCTTAGAAATGCAAAGATTTATTTTTCGACGAGTACTAAAAACGGCAGCTTCAATTTCCACCCTTGAAATGCTGGTTATTGAATTTTGAATTCTTTCAATCATGTTTTCTCGTGTAGTAGGACGAGTTTGAAAAACAAGGTCTTTTAGTCTTCCCCATAAGTAAAAATCGAGGACTGTCAAATCCGGTGAGCACGCCGGCCACGAAAATAAACTACCCCGTCCTATCCAACGATTTGGAAACGAAGCATCCAAGAAGTTTCGAACCACCTGCGAGAAGTGGGCAGGGCATCCATCATGCTGGTACCACATTTGTCTTCTTGTTTCCAACGAAACATCTTCCATTAGTTCTGGCAGTCCATTTTGTAAAAAATTTAAATATGTTTCACTATTCAAATGTCCATTAAAAATAAAGGGATCAGTAATTGTGTCTCCCAAAATACCACACCATACGTTCACACTCCATCTATTTTGGTGGTTGATTTCTAACATCTAGTGTGGATTAGCAACTGCTAATCCAAACTCAAAAGTTAACGCCTTCATCACTGCTAAAAGTACCTTCATCAGTCCATAGTATGGGTTTTAAGAATTGTTTATTTCCACTACACATATTTTTTAACCAGTGACAATAGTCTAACCGTCTGTCGAAATCGTTATCCAAAAGAGCTTGGTGTAAGACAACATGATAGGGGTGCAGCTTGTTATCTCTTAAGATTCGATGAACGGATGTCTTGCTAACACCAAATTCGTCAGATATTTGTCTGATACTTAAATGGGGGTTGGTTTCAACATAAGCCAGAACATTTACGACATTATCTCCATTACGAATCGAACGTAACCTGGTGCGGACTGGATCTGGATGCACAATTCCTGTTTCTCGTAAGCGTCTTGCTGGACGTGTAAACACCTTCTTCGAATAATGCCTTCTTTCGGGATATTGACTTGCATATTGCCGCTCTGCAATACATGCATTTTCAAAACATTAGAAATACACCGCCAACATGTCATAGGCCTCGTTATTCGTAAAAGGCATTGTTAGATATTATTATAATAATTATTTATAATCAATAAATGCAATGTTGCATATATTATATTATGAATTGTATGAATGTATTAAAAAAAAATTATTTTATTTATTTGTTCGTGTCCAACCGTCGATCGTGTCAAATATTACAAATAGGGAACACAGAATAACAAAAGAAAAGAAATCACTTAACAATAGCAGCAAAGTATGTAAGCAATTACAAAGTCAGAATACAAGTAGCAGGTCATAAGTATGATCATATTTCGGAAGACCAGAATTCCGTACACTCAACGGCTGGACGGGAAGCCAAGGTAAGGTCTCTGGTCGGGCACAGGGCTGGTAAGTCATGGTCTGGATCCTCCCGCAAGAACACAAGTCAGACTCAGTTTGATATCCCTATGTCAGCAGGTTACTCATGTCATCCAGTGAGTACGTTTTAATCATACGCTAACAAGCATCTTCCGAGGTCGGGCTCGAGTTGAACGTTCGAAACCAAGGGAAAAATGTCCCTTGTTTTTTGAATACTTTAAAATATTAACTGATTCTTATCTGATAAACTAATGAACATTGTTAAAATATTTTTTATTTTAATTAAGAATCACACCATGCATCAGGCGAAACCGATAAGGTACCGTCGACAACCAAGCATAAAAAAATATTACTTCAAAATTACGACGAAAATCATTTCATTGTATGTCATTGTCTGTATTTAAGTACCATTTAAAATCAACAATGTGTTCTGTATGCGAACATCAAGATGTACTTCTTATTAACGAAGAAGCTCTCCAAAGTGCCAAAAGGGCTAAGAGGCGATGATACCCAGGCAAAAGGCAATGATACCCAGAAAGGCAGCTTCCAACTCAGTAAACATTTGTCGAAAGTTCTCAAAGACTTTTGAATATGGGTATTGCGGTTCCAAAACCTTCTCTGAACTGGAAGAACAAATTTTAGATGTTGTTGAAAATTATTCTACCAGAAGTACTCGAAGTGTTGCGCGACAAGTTGAATTTTCCCATTGTATTGTACATAGAACACTAAAAAAGCAATTATTCTAGACTTATGATGTACAAAGCGTACAAATACTCTACCCGCCGATTTTTTAGCCAAACAAAAATATTGTGAATGGTTTTATTAGTCAAAACTAAAGGAATTCAAATTGTTTATGATGCAATATGAAGTTTCCTTTAATCTATAGGATGGAATAGTGAGAGATCAGCCTCTAGGATCATTTATTTTACCCCAAAGATTAAATAAACAGGAATATTTTTTTTTTAAAATGAGTTTCCAAATAAGCGTTGAAATATGTAGCATTTGCATCAAGGCGCACCAAACGTCGGGATATCAAGCACTAATAATTTTGAAAACAAGTAAATGGATAGAACACAAATGGAGATGGAAGGGGACAGACAAAACAGAAATTGACCCAATCACTGGACTGTCAGATCTCCTGATTTTAAACCTTTCTATTTCTTCTTGTGGGGTCATACGAAAAATATAGTTTATAGATTTGAAATAAGCGATAAAAATTATTTGCGACAACACATTTTTGATGTTGACGATTAGATTAGAAATATGTCAGGATTTTTTCAATGTGTTTGGGAAATCTAATTAAAACGGTGCCAGGCTTGCATAATCTCAAATGACGGACATTTTGAACATTAAATTTAATAAAACAATTAATCATATGATTTTTTACTGTGACGTGAATAGTTTTAGAAGTGGCGAAAAATTAGTGCTAGTAATTTCAACTTTGACATTACACTATAATAATGTGTAAGTTTTTCTTTTTTTTTGAGACAAAACAAACCGAATTTATGGTGAAATGTATGGAATGATTGACTATAAAAATATTACATTTAATTTTAATAGGCCAATTAAACAAAAAACTTAATTCCGTTCGACCAAAATAAACTTGACGATGCTACGTTGCCAATTTTTTTAAAAAAATTAAAAGTTCTGACCTGTTTTCCGCGGAAATGTTGCATTTTGGCTACATGTTTTAAAGAAACCTTTTGTTCAAAATTATATAAAAAATCGATTAAATTTACGAAAGTTCTTTCCCTTATACCCTGTATGTTTTCAACAGAGCTTGGTATTTCTCTTACTAGTATTGCCAACTAATGGAATAGTCTGATCACTGATAATCTCTTAACTTCACAGTAGTAAATTACACAAACATTTTAAAATCAATTTTTCTTTAAAGCAATTTAGTTTAACGGCATACAATCTATTTTTATTATTATACCGCTACTTGGAGTATAAATGTAAGAAATTACAAACAAACAGGATAAAATGAATTAAAAAAAAAACATATTGCTGCTTTTCGTAATGGTGTACGCGATATAATTTGGTAAACTGAATGAATCCTTTCTTTAATATTTGGTGGGCTTTTATATAAAACTTGTATATATTCGATTTAGATCACTTTTTTTTTTTATTCAACAATATTAAAATTTTAAAAGGTGTGTTTTATTATGTCTTAAAAGCTATTACATAGTGTAATATAACAATATATATATATATATATATATATATATATATATATATATATATATATATATATATATATATATATATATATAAATATATATATTATATATATATATATATATATATATATATATATATATATATATATATATATATATATATATATATATATATATATATATATATATATATATATATATATATATATATATATATATATATATATATATATAGATATGTATATATATATATATATATATATATATATATATATATATATATATATATATATATATATATATATATATATATATATATATTTATATTTATATATATATTTATATTTATATATATATATTTATATTTATATATACATGTATATATATATACATATAATCTAATCTAATTCTAATGTGATAATATAATGTTCCAATCATTTGAAAAAACTTATTAGATATCTTACCTATTGTACGAGTAAATTTATTGGATCAACCAATCCATTATATCTCAGGCATATTCAATGAGCAATAGATCGCAGTCAAGGGAGAATACTGATATGAAGCTCTATGAGGAACTGGAATGTAACAGTTTTAAAATGGGGGTGGGTATTATATTGTTCAGAGCTGGTGTTATTTTAGCCTCTAAAACTTCATTAAGGTAAATTATAGTTTTTTAAATTTCCATTTTCCTATATTAATTCACCTCCAAACCTAGAGGGATTCTTCTGGTAGGTCTAATTTCACGTTCTAAAGTAAAATCTAAAGAACGCTTTCCTTGTCGATTGTTGATCGGTCTATGACCATCTTGGAACCCACAAGCACATGCGTTCTTCTTGTTCGTTCAAAGGCTCTTTTGCTATAGTGCTTATCTTCTCGAGACCAGTATACGAACGAATAACGCATGATATAACGGTACCCATCCAAAAGCCCTTAACTGCAGTTAATAAGATTGTTTCGTAAGCATTATAACACATAAGTTAATTTATCAAAAATTTCATATAATCAATATCATATGTACCGTTCTATTGGATGACCTTTCTCTATCTCTGTGGTAGCTGCATAATCCCCAAGCTCATACAAGTTCTGAGTTTTTTGGCGAAAGGACTCATTCAAGTTCAAATCCAATTTTTCCAAGTCTACCAAAGAAATAAAGTCGGGAAAGTACGGGGGATGAACCAAAATATCCCATTCAAGTTGTAAAAGTTTGAATTGGGTAGCCACAGACGCGTGTATGGAACGCATTGCCCTTTCTGTTGGCTAATTCAGCCCCTTTTGGTCGATTGCTCGCTTTAATTCACTCAGTTATGAACAAGATTTTCCGAATTAATAGTCTGGTTTTCAGGTAACAGGTACACGTTCAATACAGAATCGCATGCAGAAACTCGGTATATCAAATTTTTCTCCATTAATTCATGGATCGGCCATGCTAACTATTTCAAGTTAACGTAATCGCCTTGACACTGTTGAATGGTTGGTTCCAAAAATGTATCCGATCTTTCGAGTTGTTCTATGCCGATCACCTTCAATTAGAGCCAATATTTCCTTGCCATCACCCTGGGTCAATCCCCACATTTTCTATTCACTTTTTGTAAAATGAGGATGATTTTAAAGTAAAATATTCTAGAAGTGCAGCTTTGAGAGTTGTCCCAGTAGGATTTTTTTCACGAAGAAAATGTACCATATATTTGAATAGATGATAAATTGATAGTGCAGCATTAGGTGCAGTTATGATGGTGCAGTAATGATTTGATTAGGATTCAGAACCTAATAGAGAATAATTCCTGTAAAATCCCGCCATACAAATCATAAATTTTCAAAAGCAATTTCTCCCATACTATAAAGGTTTTGTTTGTCATACTCGCCTTTCCTAGTCCTAATTTTTGCAATGCCCCTTTAATCCCGGTATTTCACTTTCCTTTTTCTTTTTCGACTACTACATTTATTGAATAATCTGCCTCACTTAAAGGCTTACTTACTTAATTCTTCCTCTTAATACCCGAATGTGTCGAGGTGAAATTACATTTCATGTGTTAACGAAGTTTCTCCATAATTTACGGTTCTTAGCTAGGTTAACAGCTTCCTGTCATCTTTTGCCCCTTCATTGAATTGTTTCTGTGATGGCCTTATTCCATGTCTTACGCGGCCTTCCCCTTTTGTTCTTTCCCATCGCTCTAGCTTCCCAAACTCTCTTGGTTTGTTTGTTTTGGTCCATTCTATTTAGATGGACGAACCATCTCAGTTTTTTCTCTTCTATTTTTGATATGAGTGCTAATATTTCCAGGTTGTCTCTGACTATGTTATTTCTGACCTTGTTTATTATTTTTATTCCTTATGCCTTACGAATATATCTCATTTCTGCTGCTTGAACTTTATTCCTTTGACATTCATTCAAGACCTAATTTTCACATCCATATGTTAGTGTGGGGATATTTGTTTATGGTTTAAAAAACCTCTGCTAAGTGATTGTTGTAATCTCCCTACTATCGCCAGTCTGTTGTTCAGTTCGTCGTCCTGATTTAGTTTATTATTTCAGTGTGTTTAATTTCCATGTTATTTAAGGTTGTTGTTTTCTCCTTGCAATGTTCTGATTATTTGTCAATATCATGATCAGTGTTTTATTTGCATTGATGTATAGACAAAATGTTTCAGCTACTTCGTCCCATACTCATATGTTGTATTTTAATTTTTCCTCAGATTCTGCCATGGGAACTATATCTTCATCAAATATACACATTTCTACGTTAACTGCTTTCATCTTTGACCATCCCACATAGCATTTCTTCAATGTATTCTTACATATTTTGATTATTTCGTCCATTGGGTTTATAAACAGTAGCAACCTTATTCAATCAAAAGCTTTTTCCGTATCTATGAAGCATAGGTATACTGTTTTGTCCTTCGCTCTGGCTTTATCTACTATCTGTTGAAGAGTGAAAATTTGATCCGCTTTTCTCCTCTAGTAGTGTATTGTCAATTCTCACTTTCAATCTTCTCTCTAGTATAGCTTCGTACATTTTTGCTATCATACATAGTAATGATATGTAGTTGTTGGTGCATTTTTTTTGTTTCCTTTCTTGTGTATCCGTGTGATCAAGGCATTCGTCCATTCTTTTGGTACTTTTTTGTTTTTCTATGCCAAGTTAAACAATTTCAAAAGTGCATTTCTTGCATGTGGTCCCATGCATTTCAGCATTTTTAGTTTTTCTATAGCTTCTGTTAGTTTTTCTTCAGTTATTAAATTTTCACTTGTTACAGGATTTTGATCATCTATTACATTTTCATTTTTGTCTAGCTTATTGATGATGTCCAGGTTTAATAAGTTTTGAAAGTACTCCCCCCACGTTTCGAGTATTCATTCGTCATTTATTAATTATTTGCCTTCTTTGTCATTAATCTGTTTCTAGATTATGTCTTTGTTATTTCTTAAAATTTTAAGTGGACTGTAAAACAATTTTGTGTTTTCTGTACTATTTTTCTCAATTTGTTGTCTGAACTTGTCCCAGCTCACCCTTATCCTTTCTTTGACTATATCCTCGGCATATTATTCTATATTTTTTATGGTTTTCCAGTATTTTACTTTCTAGGTACTTTTTCCATAAAATCTTCTACTTCTTAATTTCATTTTCACATTTTCGTTCCACCAAGCTATACCTTTGTGATTTTCACCTTTTCTGCTATATCCACAAGCTTTTCTTGTTGACATAATTATACTACTTTTCAGTTTGTATCATTTCTGTTCAATATATTCACCTGTCTGCTCTTTTCTTATCTCTTATGTCTTTTTTCCTCAATTTGTATGACTTATTTAATTCTTTGCCAGAATTTGTTTGTCCACTTGGCTACTCCACTTCCTGGTTCCTGATTTTAATTATCGTTTCCAGGAGATAGTGGTCACTTCCAATTTCATACCCCCTCTTTACTCTTACATCATTTATTTCTTTCCATTTAATTTTTCTCACTATGGTATATTCTGTTATTGATTTTTCTGCTCTAGATGATACTTCCCTTGATATTTTGTGTAGGTCTTTATAGTAGAATTGACCGTTTACGACTATTAAATTATTTTCAAAGCAAAATTCTAGTAATTGCTTTCAGTTTTTGTTTAGCGTTTCTTCTTCATGAGATCCTATTACATCCCCCCATATTTCTATCTTCCCCCACACTATCACTTAAAGATATTAACCATTAAACACCAAATTACTTGTTTGTAATTTCTCGATAAGATTAATGCGAAAGATAAGTTTGCGAAACAGACATCGGAAAATTAAAAACAAATAATTCGGTGTTTAGTGCTAAATCTCTTTGAGTTAAATGGTTCACACAAAAGATTTCAATATGAAAATGGACCAAATAACTGGCTGCAATGCGCGTACAGTCTTATATTTATTTCCATTTAACGCGTTAATATTTGTGGGTATTTGTTTCGTAATTATTGTGTCGTGTATAAAAGTTGCTTTCTCGTTGTTTTTTCATGCGTTATGATTATTTTTTGATATAAATGATATTTTTTCTTGGTATTTGTCCTTGTCCTATAGTCTTACTAGTTTTTTAAATATTTCTCCCATAATTTCATCTTTCTTATTATAACCACTTTGAATTCTTAATTAGACGAGAGTGTGTGTTTTTTGAATATTTTATCACTCCACATACGTTTCTCTCTTCCATCCTTGTATACTCCTACTTTCACTAAGTAATAATCTCGATCAATTTCAAAGCATCTTCTAATTCTCAAGTCCATGACCATATATATGTATGTTCGTATTGTTTTTTAGTAGTAAATCAATTATCGATTTTTCATTTCGACTTTCGACATTCCCATATATCATCATTTATTGTTTTGGTACCTTATCTTGACTTTAAGTATCTTCTCTTTGGCTTTTGGGGTTTTTGAAATTTTACCTTGATTTAATTTCCATTCTATCTCTCTTCCTCCACATCTACTTTAGTAATGGCTTGAATCTTTCATTCTTCAGACACCATATTGATATTTATATATATATATTTTTTGGGCTTTTGCATTTTCTTTCTCCATTACACCTATCGTACTAATAAATCAGCCCTTTCAATTTCGGATAATTGCCTGAAATGACAGTGCATTAACTCCTAGCATTTTAACACTTTTAACCTTCAAGCGGGCGCGCGGTCATTTGTAACGGCCGTGATGGCGCCTAGCTTTAAATACATATTATTTTTAAGATTTGGAAGACAAATTAAAAAAATGTTTATTTATCACACTTTACTTATTTAGACACTTTAACTTTAAATTCGGAATCAATTTAGTAATATAAACTTTGCTTAAATATAAAATAAAATTGAATTTATAAAATTAAACTTGGCGAGATCATCTAAAAAAAAACACACCAGTTTTTATTATCTACCCGTGTTTATCTCTTAATTTTAACTTTAATTATATGTATACACGTTATCTTTGAATTAGGAAACATTTTAGCAACATAACTCTTACTTAAACACAAACTAAACTCTTACACACATTCTCAATTTACGTTAATATTTTCGCCTTTTTTCTATAACTACTTTATTTGCCCTTAATATTACCATGTTGTTTATTCCTGCAATATCCAGGAAACGAAAAAAGAGCGTCAAAAACCTTTTTTTCTTGACGTCGATTACATTTTTGCTTTTTTCACTTCAATTTCATTACTATTTCACACAATAATAAAATAAAAAATCGAAAATACGAACTTTGTTAGACAAAAAAGTGGCCACTAAAGATGGGAAATACTTGTGAAGTAAGATTTTATGACCAAAAGTGTGGTCGATTCGACGCCGCGACCCCTTGAAGGTAAAGAAAATAACAAGAAACTGCTTATCTTAGAAATATACGAAAAACACATCATAAAATGATAAAACATATCTTGGTACAAGCAAAAAGGTAAACAAGCAAAAAGTGTATCAATTTTTGTGTTCAAGAATTTTTGTATAGTGAATATATTCTCAATTTGATAAAAAAAATAGTCTACTCTGGAACTGTAATTAAATAAAACAAATCAAGGGAAACACCGATACATTAACCGTTTTAATGTAACGTATTACAAAATTTCAAGTTTAATTTAAAATAAATGTGCCTAAGGTAGTCAAACTTGAGTAAAAACGCAATCTTTAACACCAAAAAAAAAACGGATCTAATGGAAAAATAAGTTAGGAGATTATATATAATTAAACTACAGCTAAGTGATTTTTCTGTGAGATCGCGTCTTACATAAAATAATTTTGTTGCATGTGATGTGATAGATTGGTGTGAGTATTTTTTATTCGAGATATAACAGGACTTGGAAAATTGCGTCGTTCCGAGGTCGTTAATGCATTGTTGCCTTTAGTATTTATAAATTATGAATGAATTTGTATTCAATGAGTTAAATATTAGAGGGTTGTCTAATAAGAATGTCTATAAGAATCTACAAGCGATAATTCGGAATTTTTTATTTAATTCCAAAACTAATAGAATTTTTCCATGCTCCACAGAATATGGCCCATTCCTTTAGTCGCTACTAAAACGTCAGAAAGTGTCTACCGAGACCGGTTTTTGGCCTTGAGCTATCATCAGTTGGGCTCGAGCTGAATGTTCGGAAAGCAGCCAAAGGAATGACCATATACTTCGGTTGTGTCGGATGGTGGTGGCAATTAAATGCAACACAATCCATCCTGTAGTCAACGCCCGCAACAGCCATACTGCAAGAAATCGTCCCTGTGACCCGATCCAAGCACTGTTTTGGTAGGTACCTACGATATCTGACTGTTGCGGATGATCCCAACAGGATGGCGTGAGCTGGATTTAATTAAAGCCTTCACCAACGGTTGATGCACGATGGCTGTATGAGAAGTACCTGGGCTAGGCCAGAGTGATATCTTTCGTAAATACCAGGTGTCAAATATTGTCGTTCATTTTTGTAGGTATAATTAATAGAAGTCTATTTAAGATATAATAATTTTATATCTTATAACTTTATAGTACAGTGTTGGGAAATTTATTTAGCAAAAATAATATTGTCGAGATAGCGAACTTCGCGGCGCTGGCATTCTTGAAGGCATGATCAAAAATGAAAACACCCTGCCGCACATATATCTGGTACATTTTCATAAACTTTGCTCGTGACATAACCCCACAAGAAAAAATCAAGTAGAGTTAAATCTGGACCTATACGGGATCTTATTTTCCCTTGGAATAATTCCTGTACCGCCACCAAAGAATGAGGTGAGGTATGACACGTAGCGCCGTCGTGCTAAAACCAACTCTCCTCGTTAAATCCTTCAAATTCTTGCAGTGATTGGTGGAAAAAACTCGTATTATCTCACAATACCTAGCTAAATTAACATTGACCGCTTTACCTCTGGCAACTTCAAAGAAGTATGGGCCAATTATGCCTCTAGCTGACATTGCATCCCATACAACAACATCTGGGCTATGTAACAGTTTTTGGTGTTTTCCTTGAGATTTTCATCCCCCCAGTACCTGCAGTTTTCCTTTAACCTCGTCACTGAAGAAAACATTGTCACAGTTGTTAAATATTTCCAACATTTCATTGGCAAATGTCAAGGGCATAATAAAATCAGTTTCTTTTTGATTTCTTGTATAATTTGAATTTTATGGGGATGATAACTCTTTTTTAAAATGATATGCAGTGAAAATTTCGTAATGTGTATCTGGCTACTTCACTTCCGTACGGATTTGAATGAATTTTCTCTAACCGACTCATGCTCACGTTCAATGTTGTTTACATCTCTGCTTGGTCTTGGAAGACCCGTACACGGTAAATTTAAAGTTGATCCTTTTTTATCAATTTCTTTATTAAATTAGCACTTTGTGCCTCGTTTATGTCGTGTAAATGATATTCGGCCCTAAGACGACGAGCCGTAATAAGCGAATTGTTGTTTTGATAATACGCGCGAACACAAAAAGCACGTTGTTGTCCGGTGAAACGCTTCATGGCAACTAATTTTCCCTAAACCAGGCTTCGATGTAAAGTTAACACGACCATCGCATTCTGCGCCACCTAGGAGCAAACAAGTAATTAAACATGAATGACATTTCTGGACACCTGGTATAATCTTTCACAACAAGACTGTCAAGCTGTCCAGTCGTGCGTTGTTTAGTTTGTGATTTTGAACTTTTGTGATTTTTCAACAATGGAAAAATTTTAATATCGAGCAATGATAAAATACTTGTTTTTGAAAAAGAAAATAAATAATGAGCTTAAAACGGAGCTCAGCGAAGTTTATGGGGACTTTACACCTTCGTTATCAACCATAAAATATTGGACAGTTGAATTCAAACGTGACCGTACAAGCATTTTTGATGAAGATCACCCAGGTGAGGTTACCACTTCAGAAATGATTGAAGAAATCCACGATATCGTGATAAACAATCGGGGAGTGAAAGTTCGTAAGATTGCTGAGGCTGTGTGCATCTGAATTGAATGGGTGCAGAATATTTTGATATGAAAAGGCCTTCCGCAAGATGGCTGCCACGATTGCTCACAATTGACAAGAAACGCTCACGTGTATTAACTTCAAAAGAATATTTAGCGACGTTAAAACGCCATCGGAATAATTTTTGGCGGCGGTACATTACTGTTGACAAAACATGGATTCATCACAGCCCACCAGAGACCAAAGTACAGTCACGAATAGTCAACGAGCACTAACTCTGAAGGGTTGGAGCAATAGTATTTTTCAGAGGGGATACAAAAAATATTGGACTAAGTGTATCGAACTGAAAGATGCTTACGTTGAAAAATAAAATAATTTTTTCACATAAAAATGTTTTTTCTTCACAAGGCCAGGTATTTATCATACAACCCTTGTATAAGGTCGTACCCAAATGTCGTACCTGTACCGTAGAAACATTTACATTTATATTGTTATGATGAAGCAAAATGTTCGTTCTGTTTGTCAAATATGGCCTCATGATTAAAATAAATTTCAAGCTGATCAGCTGACCATCAAACATTTAACAAATTTCTGAAAATCATCATGGTCATTTTGTTTATTTCACACTAGTCCACCTCCATGCCTATTTGCTGTCCAGTGAGAGATTTTTACGGACATGCGACACCCTAGCATTTCATAGCAAATTCAAAACCTCATAGATAGTTCATCTATGAGGTTTTTATAGTTTTCATCTTTCTTGTTGACGAGAAATCCTTTCAAGCACTTCTATGAGGCTAATCTTGATTACTGTAAGATTCTTTTGTTGTCCTACTGTCCCATAAACATAAATAACAGCAATACTTTGTAAAACCTCCCTGAAGTCCTAACAATATACCTATCACTTTTAATTCCCCACAAATATCCTACTGATATTGTTCAGATTTAATCCAATTTCGTATGGTTGCTAAATTGTCGTATGTTTCTTTCATTGTCACTAAATGGGCTAAAGGAATAGATGAGTTGTTGTTTCTATTATGAAGCAAGACTACTTTTAGGATGTATTTAAACGAATCTATGAAAATACGCCACTCGGAAAGTACATGTTCCATATTAAATAGATACATAGCGATCCATTTATTTTATAAAAACTTGAAAATGCTACATTCAGTTTTTGGTAAAGTAAAACACTTGCATTTTTATCTAACAGGTTCCACTGTTGAAGTCTGGAACCAAGAAGGTTCGATTTTTGTTTTGACAATCCAAAGTCAGGTACCAAATCATTTAATTCATTCTGAGTTATTAAGTGAGGTTGTCTGGTAGTTGTTAGAAATGTTGAGTCACAATTGGTGTTCTCAGAAAGTTGTGGATCAAATTCTGATAAAGAAGTAGAATTACATGGAAACAGTTGTCCAGGTTTAAAGGCGCAGTTGGTACCCGAAGTGCAGAAGGCTAATTTGGATAGTGAATATTTTCCCTTTTCTGTTTTCTTGATACAAAAGTAGCGATCATTTACATGGTCAGTAGATTCTCTACACACCATAAGAACAGCAAACGGAATTAAACTTTTCTTGCGATGCATCAACCGCACTAAATTTACGTGACAACTCACACAGCAAACTTGATGAGCTCAACTTGCTATATTGATGTCCAATTTAACACTTAAAATATAAAAGATAGACTTTTTACTCCCGCAGATATAGATCTAGCTTGTGATTTTAAAATAAATCGTCTGCATATATAACAAAACTTGTTCGCTGGATTTTTACAAAATCGACAACTAGAACTTGCAATTTTATATAAAATCGACTTAAAAACTTGACTATACTGTAAACGATACAGAAATAAACTAAACTATAAAAACGGTAACTAACTAACTTTACGGTCTTGTGGTAATTCCTATTCATAAATTGAAGAAAATTAAAAATTAAAAATGGTTAATATTAAATTGGCGAAATTACAATCAAGCAAATCGTAATTACAATCAGTATCAAGATGTTAGGTACACTAACAATAATTTTTAAAAATAATAACCAATAAGTTTTTAATTTTAGTTAAATTTTAAAACTTACTAATACTAATAATTGACTAATAAAAAAATTAGTCGAAGCCATGAACAAAAAAGGTAATGGTTTCAAGTACCTAAAAGAAATATTTCCTCAATTAAGTGATGTAAAACTAAAATGCATATTTGTTCGATCTCAAATAAGGAAGATTCTAGCTGATTTTCATTTTCAAGAAAAAGTAAATGAAAATGAATCGGCAGGTTGGATGTGTTTTGTAAGGGTAGTGAAAGGATTTCTGGGCAACAATAAAGATCACGAATATAAAAACCTCATAGATGAACTCTTGAAAACCTATGAAATACTAGAGTGTAGCATGTTATTAAAAATGCATTTTTTACAGTCGTTGTATGTTGGGCGACTATTGTTGGTTGTTTATATTAAACATGTAAAACGTAAACAAAATTTTCGATTTCAAAAATATGTTCGACCACCTGTAACAAAAAACTGTACGTGTTATAGGAATTAACGTATCATTTTCGGATTTAGGACTAGAAAATACTTCAAATACATCTATTTTCATTAATCTTACCTAAAAAAGATTAAATTAGTTGACCAGTGTTATCTGTGGAGTGGTGCACTCCGAATTTCTTCCAGAGCGATAAAAAATTGAAGAATCAGAACCACGAAAAGGCATCATCGCACAAAACCATCGTTGTGCAAAAGTCTTTAGCCAACAACAAACGTCATCGACTAAGCACTGTACTAGCCTGATATGGCCTCGTGTGACTGTCTCTTGTTTCCGAAATATTACATAAAGGAAGGAGTTTTGAGTTTTGAGCTGAAGACCATACTTCAATCAAGCTACGAACAATGTATAGAGGATTGGGTAAAACGGTGGCATAGTTGTATTGCCCTTTGAAGGCGACAAAATAAGTTTTAATGAATAAATACATTTGTGTTGTGTTTTATTTTACAATTCCATGTACTTTTTACGATTTAATGCAAGAAAACTTTCCTGGACGCGTTATTTCGTGATGTAGTAATGTCAGCTGGTCATCAAGATCTTGTGATCTCACACTCTTTGATTATTTTCTGTAGGGTTATGATAAATCTCTGGTTTATAGAAATAAACCCCAAACAATTCTTAGCTTTGAACGAAACATTGAAGCTACCGTTAAAAATACGAAGTGTGGCTATTAAATAACGAGACTGACGCTGCAACAGAAAGATTACGTATGCGCCAAATGCCAGCGACCAACAGCTGTTTAGATTGAAGCCTTCTCTTTCGAATGTACTACCTCTCGCTTCTGTAAACAAATCCGTATAACAGTAGCCTTCGTTCGCATTCGCCGGAAAAATCTTAACAATAGAGCAACGAATTGTGAATTTTCTGGGAAAAACTGAAAACTTATAATTTATTGAAAGAAGTGTATGGTAATGAATGTTTATCGCGTGCACGTCTTTGTGAGTGGTTTAAGCATTTTCAAGATGGTCAAGAAGACGTTGAAGATGATCCACACTCACGTTGCCCTTCCACGTCAAAAGCGGATGACAATATCGATGTATCTGGTTCGATCTGACCGTCGGTTAAATATTTGTGCGATTGCTGAAACTGTAGGAATTGACAGAGAATGCGTACGGAAAATTTTACATAACAATTATAACATGCAAAAAGTGTATGGCAAAATGGTGCCAAAAATTCCTACGTTTGAACAACAAGAAGCTCGTAAAAATGTTTGTACTGACACTTTGGATGCAATTGAAAATGACCCAAAGTTATTGGGAATGATAATAGCACGTGTCGACGTGGTTTTTTACTTATAATCCTGAAACGAAGCGCCAATCCATGTACTGCAACAGCCCAAATTCAACGAAAGCCAAAAAAGCTCGAATGAGCAAATCAAAATTCAAAGCAATAGTTACTGTTTTGTTTTCAATATTCATGGGATTTTGTACCTTTAGTAAGTTTCTGAAGGTCAAACTATTAATCAACATTAGTACCTTTACGTTCTTGCTAAACTCCGTGAAATAATAAGGAAAAACGACCCAAATTGTGGAGGGAGAAGTCGTGGTTTCTCCACCAAGACAATGTGCTGGCTCATTCCGCATTGTCAAGAGATTTCTAGCCAAGTACAGCATCCCAATGTTAGACCATTCGCCTTATTTGGCGAGGTAAAATAGTTTCCTAAGGTAAAATCTGCATTCAAAGGAACAAGATTTGAGTCCGTTGAAGCTGTGAAAAAGAAAACGGGAAGCGTTCTGAAGGAGCTGACAGATGAAGACTTCCAGGACTGTTTCGGACAATGACAGATTCACATGGAGCATTGTAGGGATAAAGGATGGGTGTATATTGAAGGTGATAATAAGCAAATATGTATGAAATCAAAGTAATTTTTTTTACAGCATCAGTCTCGCTATTTAATAGTCACACCTCTTATACCACGCCCTATGCGTGAAAGGGTTAGCGAAAATGCATTCCATCAGACGAAACCAAATGATGCTATTATTTGTTTTTCAAGCTGAAGAAATGAAAATACCGCATTATCTCTTGTATTTATCATTGTGCCTCATATTAAAGTTCTGACACTTTTATTAGAAATTCCTTCATATTAGCTTTTATTTTGCTAACTCTGTACAAGACTAAAAATGAGTAGTTTAATTATGTAAACTCCATAATTTTCATGTTGAAATTTAAATTATTCTTCCAAATATCTTTTTTGCGTTTGACACTTAAAACGCCTATAATTAAAAATAACATAAAACATGAGTATGTTCATGACATGAATTGATTAACGACTTAAACTGGTATAAAGAATATTGCTTTTTCATCTCGCTGCACATGAGAAACCCTAGTAATAGTGTGTTTTTTCGCGCTTATTGATGGTTTGGCTAAAGAAAAAACCGTTAATGGAAAGCAGAAAAATAGCTGAGACACCCAGAATTATGTAGGTAAGTTAGTATATCTTGCTATACAATGTCTAACATAATTTTACGACTTCAGCAGTGAGGCGTTATAAACAAAAAAGGCGCGACTAGAGGTTTATTCGTAAATTATTCGTAGTAAAAGGTGTCTTCAAATTTATGAAGTTAAATAAAAACTTCTATTTGTTAGTAAAATTGGCATTATTTTTTCAATATTTTTTTTTATCGCTTTGTTGACAAATGCCTAGCATATACGCAGTAAATATTCTTTAAATAGGCCAAATTTGAAATTATAAAAGTTTGTGGATTAAAAAATTGTGACCACTTCTTGTTTTCGCGAAAGAAAATTTCTTTATTCGCGGATTCAAAACAAATAATACATATTGCATCTTTAAAATAATATGTATTTATTTACAAGTTACCTTTCAAAACAAACAGGTATCAAAGTTCAATTCTTCTGTTGGAACCTTCGGTGTGAAATACTAAACTTGAAGAGATTTACCACTAAACACCAAAACGCTTTTTTGAACTGCTCGACGCACGTTTCGCTAACCATGTTAGCATCATCAGGAGATCATCAGGAGATGATTTAATCTGATCAGATTAAATCAGGAGATCATCAGGAGATGATTTAATCTGATCAGATTAAATCATCTCCTGATGATCTCCTGATGATGCTAACATGGTTAGCGAAACGTGCGTCGAGCAGTTCAAAAAAGCGTTTTGGTGTTTAGTGGTAAATCTCTTCAAGTTTAGTATTTCACACCGAAGGTTCCAACAGAAGAATTGAACTTTGATACCTGTTTGTTTTGAAAGGTAACTTGTAAATAAATACATATTATTTTAAAGATGCAATATGTATTATTTGTTTTGAATCCGCGAATAAAGAAATTTTCTTTCGCGAAAACAAGAAGTGGTCACAATTTTTTAATCCACAAACTTTTATAATTTCAAATTTGGCCTATTTAAAGAATATTTACTGCGTATATGCTAGGCATTTGTCAACAAAGCGATAAAAAAAAATATTGAAAAAATAATGCCAATTTTACTAACAAATAGAAGTTTTTATTTAACTTCATAAATTTGAAGACACCTTTTACTACGAATAATTTACGAATAAACCTCTAGTCGCGCCTTTTTTGTTTATAACGCCTCACTGCTGAAGTCGTAAAATTATGTTAGACATTGTATAGCAAGATATACTAACTTACCTACATAATTCTGGGTGTCTCAGCTATTTTTCTGCTTTCCATTAACGGTTTTTTCTTTAGCCAAACCATCAATAAGCGCGAAAAAACACACTATTACTAGGGTTTCTCATGTGCAGCGAGATGAAAAAGCAATATTCTTTATACCAGTTTAAGTCGTTAATCAATTCATGTCATGAACATACTCATGTTTTATGTTATTTTTAATTATAGGCGTTTTAAGTGTCAAACGCAAAAAAGATATTTGGAAGAATAATTTAAATTTCAACATGAAAATTATGGAGTTTACATAATTAAACTACTCATTTTTAGTCTTGTACAGAGTTAGCAAAATAAAAGCTAATATGAAGGAATTTCTAATAAAAGTGTCAGAACTTTAATATGAGGCACAATGATAAATACAAGAGATAATGCGGTATTTTCATTTCTTCAGCTTGAAAAACAAATAATAGCATCATTTGGTTTCGTCTGATGGAATGCATTTTCGCTAACCCTTTCACGCATAGGGCGTGGTATAAGAGGTGTGACTATTAAATAGCGAGACTGATGCTGTAAAAAAAATTACTTTGATTTCATACATATTTGCTTATTATCACCTTCAATATACACCCATCCTTTATCCCTACAATGCTCCATGTGAATCTGTCATTGTCCGAAACAGTCCTGGAAGTCTTCATCTGTCAGCTCCTTCAGAACGCTTCCCGTTTTCTTTTTCACAGCTTCAACGGACTCAAATCTTGTTCCTTTGAATGCAGATTTTACCTTAGGAAACTATTTTACCTCGCCAAATAAGGCGAATGGTCTAACATTGGGATGCTGTACTTGGCTAGAAATCTCTTGACAATGCGGAATGAGCCAGCACATTGTCTTGGTGGAGAAACCACGACTTCTCCCTCCACAATTTGGGTCGTTTTTCCTTATTATTTCACGGAGTTTAGCAAGAACGTAAAGGTACTAATGTTGATTAATAGTTTGACCTTCAGAAACTTACTAAAGGTACAAAATCCCATGAATATTGAAAACAAAACAGTAACTATTGCTTTGAATTTTGATTTGCTCATTCGAGCTTTTTTGGCTTTCGTTGAATTTGGGCTGTTGCAGTACATGGATTGGCGCTTCGTTTCAGGATTATAAGTAAAAAACCACGTCGACACGTGCTATTATCATTCCCAATAACTTTGGGTCATTTTCAATTGCATCCAAAGTGTCAGTACAAACATTTTTACGAGCTTCTTGTTGTTCAAACGTAGGAATTTTTGGCACCATTTTGCCATACACTTTTTGCATGTTATAATTGTTATGTAAAATTTTCCGTACGCATTCTCTGTCAATTCCTACAGTTTCAGCAATCGCACAAATATTTAACCGACGGTCAGATCGAACCAGATACATCGATATTGTCATCCGCTTTTGACGTGGAAGGGCAACGTGAGTGTGGATCATCTTCAACGTCTTCTTGACCATCTTGAAAATGCTTAAACCACTCACAAAGACGTGCACGCGATAAACATTCATTACCATACACTTCTTTCAATAAATTATAAGTTTTCAGTTTTTCCCAGAAAATTCACAATTCGTTGCTCTATTGTTAAGATTTTTCCGGCGAATGCGAACGAAGGCTACTGTTATACGGATTTGTTTACAGAAGCGAGAGGTAGTACATTCGAAAGAGAAGGCTTCAATCTAAACAGCTGTTGGTCGCTGGCATTTGGCGCATACGTAATCTTTCTGTTGCAGCGTCAGTCTCGTTATTTAATAGCCACACTTCGTATTTTTAACGGTAGCTTCAATGTTTCGTTCAAAGCTAAGAATTGTTTGGGGTTTATTTCTATAAACCAGAGATTTATCATAACCCTACAGAAAATAATCAAAGAGTGTGAGATCACAAGATCTTGATGACCAGCTGACATTACTACATCACGAAATAACGCGTCCAGGAAAGTTTTCTTGCATTAAATCGTAAAAAGTACATGGAATTGTAAAATAAAACACAACACAAATGTATTTATTCATTAAAACTTATTTTGTCGCCTTCAAAGGGCAATACAACTATGCCACCGTTTTACCCAATCCTCTATACATTGTTCGTAGCTTGATTGAAGTATGGTCTTCAGCTCAAAACTCAAAACTCCTTCCTTTATGTAATATTTCGGAAACAAGAGACAGTCACACGAGGCCATATCAGGCTAGTACAGTGCTTAGTCGATGACGTTTGTTGTTGGCTAAAGACTTTTGCACAACGATGGTTTTGTGCGATGATGCCTTTTCGTGGTTCTGATTCTTCAATTTTTTATCGCTCTGGAAGAAATTCGGAGTGCACCACTCCACAGATAACACTGGTCAACTAATTTAATCTTTTTTAGGTAAGATTAATGAAAATAGATGTATTTGAAGTATTTTCTAGTCCTAAATCCGAAAATGATACGTTAATTCCTATAACACGTACAGTTTTTTGTTACAGGTGGTCGAACATATTTTTGAAATCGAAAATTTTGTTTACGTTTTACATGTTTAATATAAACAACCAACAATAGTCGCCCAACATACAACGACTGTAAAAAATGCATTTTTAATAACATGCTACACTCTAGTATTTCATAGGTTTTCAAGAGTTCATCTATGAGGTTTTTATATTCGTGATCTTTATTGTTGCCCAGAAATCCTTTCACTACCCTTACAAAACACATCCAACCTGCCGATTCATTTTCATTTACTTTTTCTTGAAAATGAAAATCAGCTAGAATCTTCCTTATTTGAGATCGAACAAATATGCATTTTAGTTTTACATCACTTAATTGAGGAAATATTTCTTTTAGGTACTTGAAACCATTACCTTTTTTGTTCATGGCTTCGACTAATTTTTTTATTAGTCAATTATTAGTATTAGTGGTGGATTAAAGTTTGTGGATTAAAAAATTGTGACCACTTCTTGTTTTCGCGAAAGAAAATTTCTTTATTCGCGGATTCAAAACAAATAATACATATTGCATCTTTAAAATAATATGTATTTATTTACAAGTTACCTTTCAAAACAAACAGGTATCAAAGTTCAATTCTTCTGTTGGAACCTTCGGTGTGAAATACTAAACTTGAAGAGATTTACCACTAAACACCAAAACGCTTTTTTGAACTGCTCGACGCACGTTTCGCTAACCATGTTAGCATCATCAGGAGATCATCAGGAGATGATTTAATCTGATCAGATTAAATCAGGAGATCATCAGGAGATGATTTAATCTGATCAGATTAAATCATCTCCTGATGACGCTAACATGGTTAGCGAAACGTGCGTCGAGCAGTTCAAAAAAGCGTTTTGGTGTTTAGTGGTAAATCTCTTCAAGTTTAGGTATCAAAGTATTTATAAACAAACAAGTCTTACTGCGGCTTTGCCGAAAGTTTTTTGACAAATAAGTAGTCGCCGCCGTACGTGCGGCTGGGTTACGCGTGACGCTATGGCATTTGTTTAAAGCCGCCTTCACACGATCGGTGCCAATGATATGATGATCTTTTATTTTATTGCTTCAACTTGTTATTCATCGTAATAATTTCCAGCGAATAGCACATATATCTTATTCTTTGTTCGCGATTTATATTCATTTTTTATATTAATGCAGCAATTGAAAAAATGGACGCTGTATTAACATTATGGGTTGAAGAGTGTAGCTGTAGTGGTTTTATAATCCACTTCAGCATCAGCAATATATCCAGAAGAATTTTCAAAGTTACTTGCTGATGTTGGATACAAACCTGAACAAGTGTTTTGGAAAAGAATGCCAAAGAAAATTTTTACATCCAAAACTGAAAAGTCCGCCTCTGGTATTAAGGCAGCAAAAGATAGAGTTACAGTACTGCTCGGTTCTATTGCATAAGGAGATTGTTTAATCAAGCCTCAAGCCTCTTATGCTTTACAAATCGCCAAATTTCCGTGCTTTGAAAAATCAAGACAAAGGCAACCTGTCGGTATTTTGGTGTTCAAACAAGAAAGCGTGGGTTACAAGTGCCATTTTTATGACTGGTTCTGGGATTGTTTTGTTCCTGAAGTTGAAACTTGCGTAAAGAAAAAAAAATAGGTTTCAAGACAGTTCTAGCTTTGGACAATGATCCATGTCAGCCTCGTGAGCTTGAAGCTATGCATCCAAATATAAATTTGATATTTTTGCCTCCTAACACGACGGGCTTACTCCAACCTACGAACGAAGAAATAATCCTGGTCATTAACTCTATCACAATAGTCAAACCTTTAAAATCCCTCTGAACACAATGGAACGGGATCCTGATATGAATGTTATGCGATGCCGGAAAAATTTTGACAAAGCAAAGTGTATTGTTAACATAAAAGAGTCATCGCAAGAGCTGAAGCCATACACATTGAAATGATGCTTTGATGAATGTTTTTGGTGGAGAATCATGCGTCGCCAGTTGTTTTTTCTTATTTCTTTATAGACTTCTAGCAAAAAAATGGTTGTGTACCATTCAGAATTGATCTGTCTACAATTACCTAGTCGCACTGTAACCACATGCCCATTTATCCCAAAAAAACAGGCGCGAACAACTTTTGCTAGTTTTGGCTCATTTGGAAAGACCCATACAGTCGTTTGCTGGTTACTTTTGGACTCATACGATTGTATTTTTGAGCATTTCTTTGCAGCAATCGACACGAGCCTTTTTTTTTGAACGATTGTCAAATTATGCGGAATCCAACGCGCACAAATTTTTTCAAGGCTAAATCATGTTTGTACAAGTTTGTACATGAATGTATACAATATTGTTCTTGTGCACGCTTATCATACTAATGCCTAGGGATGCCTCTCACGGTGTGTCACATGACGATCTTGCTTTATCAGTTCGCGCGCAGTATCGTTGTTTTTTAGCACAACACACGATTTTAGACGACCTTTTTTAAATTTATCCATGAGCAAACGACAGCCACGATTGAATTCATTAGACCAGTGATATACATTGGTTTTACATTTGGCATTGATGCTTCATCGGCAAAAGTTGAACTGAGTTGATCGATGCACTTTTGTTGAGATAATCCACGTCGAAAGTAAATCATCGTACGAAAATTATCACGAGTTAATTTCACTTTTTGACCGAGATGAAATTTTCAAGTCACTAAACAACATAAATAGCTCCGTATGACAAAACGATCTGCGTACATAGGCACAAGAGGCGCTTGCTATATATATATATGTATATATATATATATATATATATATATATATATATATATATATATATATATATATATATATATATATATATATATATATATATATATATGTTTTCAGGGGTGTGAAATGTAATGATAGTTTCTCGGGTATCCCGTGTTTGTTAGCTGAATGTCCGAGACAGCGAGATCGTTCTCCATCCATGCAAGCCGTGCTACTGACAACGGGTCCGCAAATACGTAGCCAAACACGGGCTCTCATTCGCCAGAATCAACCGACCAATGACGTCGCGTCGCCAGCACAGAAAACCTGACGCGACAGACCGACCAGCAGCATTTGTCGTCGAAACACCTTCCAGTAAACGCTTTGAAAATGATGGATGAGATTCCATCGAAACGTCATATATATATATATATATATATATATATATATATATATATATATATATATATATATATATATATATATATATATATATATATATATATATATATATATATATATATATATATATATATATAAATTATGTGACAATATATGAAATATGTTCATGTTATGAAAGGCTTCAATATGTTTCTCCTTTGATGAATTATCATTATCCTCGAAAAAAGTTACTTCACAGGCTTTGTAATACATTGGTGAACTAATATAAATAAACGGTTCCAGGAAGAAGAAAGTCTTAGAAAATGTTTATTCAATTATGCAGGAAGTAAAACGGGTTTTTGTTTAAAAATAAGTTGTTTGAACAAATAGGAACTGCAATGTACTATCGTCTATTCCCACTCTTAGTCAATTTATTTATGAGCAAATTTAAAACTAAGGCTATATAGAAAATCGTGAAAAGACATGTTTAACCATATCAAATATGACTTAAAATAGAAATAAGCATATATTCTAAATAATATACAGCATGTAAAAGAAAGTACTTTCGTAAATTTAACCAAAGATTATTCACATCATTTAAAAAAGAAGGTTCCTTACAACAAGAATTATAAAACTAAGAGTTCCCAGGAAAAAAAATACAAACTATTTAATCATCAATCGAAAAGCTAAAAGAATTAATATTTTAAACAAATATGTGTAATTATATATTTGATAAACATTAATTGGTTATCAATTAACGGACCGGATGGGTGACCCTCCGAGGAGAAATAACAACCAAGGTCGAATTCAACAGGCAAGAATATAAAATCTGATTAGAAATCGCTCCTCAGTCAGCTTGATTCGAGGCTGGATAGGGCCGGATGCCTTCTGAGAAGTATTATAAGTTGGTCACTCGCCCGTCGATAGGCTTATCGAGATATTTATGGTTAACTATAAAACCAAGAGTAGATAGCCAGGGGGCTGACCGTGGTTCGGAACCTACGCTAAGCTGTAGGACCAGCTAAATAGTCTTCGTTGCTGATGTACACGTAATCCTTAATCCCCACTTATCGCTTAATGAATAAACTAACAACAAATAAACTGGTGAACATTTTATGCATTTTTTAAATTAAAAATCACGTTTAATTAAGAATCACGTTCTTCATCCAAAGAATGTTATTTCAACATTGAGACAAAATTATTTCATTGTATGTCAATGCGAGTAGTTAACATTTATAACCAAAATTGTATTCCGTATGTGAATATCGTGATATCATTTTTATTTACGGAGAATCTTTTATATATTCCGAAGAGACTAAGGGTATTTACGGGCAACGATAATCAAAAAAGACCGCCTTTCAGCTCGGCAAACTTTTGTCCAAGTTACTCAAATATTTTTGGTACCAGTAGTGTAGTTCCAACATTCTAAAAATGTGGGCGGCACACAGACGTCAATTCCAATAATCTTGGCTGGTTTTCTTTTTAACTATGATTCAGTACTACTACTATTCACATGTGAGTAGTACTACTATTCACATGTAAGACGGGAAATATTCTCAATACAGAAACTCATTATAACCTGGATGTATTTTATACAGAGTGTTCATATGACACCTTATAGTTTTATGCATGTTTTGACTTCGAAATAGATAGTATGCTGTTCAATTTGATTTATTTTTATCAGTAGTAAAAGCAAATTTGAAAAAACTTGACATCCATATTAATCATTATTATCATCTTCATAATTGGCATCATCATCATCTTCATCATCATCTTCGTCGTTATTATCTGATAATGCATTAGCTGGTAAATGAAGCGGGAGTAAATTCCGGACTTCTTCCATTAATGGTTCTTTGTTGGAACGGGCACCTACACATTGGGATAATGATGATATATAGGGATTAGAAGATATCAACAGTCTACAGAAGTCAACGCTCATGGTTTTCTCCCGCGAAAACTTTCTAGAATGAGATTCCCGATATTTTCGGAAATCTTTGTTGCGGGATTTAAGAGCCTCTTCTGAAAACGTGCCTGTAGGAAAAGATACTACTTTTATGATTGCAGGTGCGTGAATAAGTAACCTGTAAAGATTTGAATGCATGTAGTACAACGAATTCAGGTCAACCAACAGTATCGCAGTGGCTCTGCAATACTTGGCAAAGGCCTATGTATTTAATTCATATCTCGGACACATTGTTGCCAGAATGACATATAGACGTATGAGAAACTGTTCGTTGAGCCCTGTAAAATGTATAAATAGATAAATATATCAAATAGAAAGAAAAGTGAAAGAATTACCTGTTAATGAAGCAGTAAAAGCATAGTTTCGTAAAAAAGGTTATGGCAGTATTTTCATAATTTGTTTATCGTTTTTGTATAACGTTTATCTAATTTTATATAATATATTTATTTGTGATCACAATATACTCTTCACCTAGATAGCATTTCTTTTTAGCACCTAGGATTAAATTGTAATTGGAATAAATGCTGGTCTTACGGTGTTTTGCCCCTCGTTGCATTAAAATATAGGATTTATTTGTTAATCGTCTATCGATAAAAAAAGTAAGAACTTCGTCGAGGGTATATTTGAGATTTTGCAGTTGAAGTGTTAATTATCTTGGTGGCCTCCTATGGTAAGTGTTCTGAGATTTCTTTAAGTATTCTAGATGCAGTTCTCCGGCCACATGAGTTTTTGTGGATCTGCGCAAAATTGAATTAATTTATGCAGCCAGTTGTCTATTCAATCCATCTAGCCATGAGGTCTATTTTGAAATACTTTGCAGATGCGATTACAAATTTTCCAGATGTTGGCACCACAACTATTAATTTTTTAAAATCCTATTCAAAACAAACTTGAAGCAATTTTTTCAATCATTTCAAAACAAACTTGAAGCAAAACAGAAGCAATTTTTTCCTCCAGCGAATTGAGCACCAATCAACGAACAAGTTATGTTTTTGAATTGACATAATATCTGAAAAAAAAGTTTCTTCAATTCTTGGCACTTCTTGGTATCCAAATTTAACATTAATCCAGAGATAATAAAATAAGTTAATGGGCAAAAATATTCATGAAACAAACACATACAAAAACTGTATTCTACCACTTTTTAAAATTAGTTTGTTGAAAAAAATAATACAAATTTTGCCGTCAACACATTATATCAAATTACTCGATACATACACGCATCCCGAGATAATAATATAGAAGCAGTATTTAGAATTATAATTTAGAAGCTTAACTCTTCGAAAGTCAGTGAATGTCACTATCGACACGAAGCGTTTATTTTAATTACTCCATGCACTTTTGTTTACTGCCAAAGCACACTACATTAAAACATACATATTATCATATAAAAATTACATTTTGAGAAATATCTTCAAGATATAATCATAAGACACATTTTATGACAATGACATTGACATCACAAAATGAGCTCTGCGTAGCAGCAGGAAATTGGTCCTAAGAGTCAATATAAGTCAAATAATAAATTTTACAACTTATGAAAGAATATTCTACCAGAAGTACTATCAAATTATTTATTCAATATTTTATCAACCGACAAAGCTTCTTTCACGAGTAGTGGGATGGTGGATATTTTGAACAATTCATTTAATAAATCAATTAATCATATGTTTCTCAGGGTGACGTGAATAGTTTAAAACGTGTTATGATATGAAAAATTAGAGATAGTAATTTCAATTTTGACTATAAATGGCATAATGTGTAAGTTTTTCAGTTTTTCTTATAAAACAAACCAAATGTATACAGAAACGTATGGAATGAATGGCTATAAATATATTACAATTTATTTTCAAATAATAACTTAACTTTTAACTATTGACGTGCAGTCTGAGGCCGAGCGTTATTCCCAATTTTTAGAAATTCCCCTTTCCCCACACGTGCTGTGTTGTGCTTCTAAGTACCTTCGAGTTTAGTTGTGCTTACGTCATTGAGAGGGATATTAGTGTTGGCAGGATCGAATTCGGTACGCACATTTCGAAGCGGCCTGTGAAGCCTCATGTTAGTGTTTACGTTATTATTTTGTTATTAACTGTGTACTGTTATTTGTTGTTTCATTTGTAGAATTGCAATAAAAAAGCGAAATGGAGTACATCGAGTAAAGAACGCAAATCAAATTTAGAGGAATATTGTCATACGGCGAAGTTAAGAAGGGTAATCGGAACTTCAAATTGAAGGTGCCATCCAGAGCTGGCTAATGACAAGAACGGAGTGATAATGATACCGACACTGATGAAGGAGTGTCCGATTCTGAAAATATAGAATTTTCAGTTCAATGGGCAAAGATCCATCAAATAGATCTGTGCGAAATCCCCAATATAATATAATTACGCTACCTCAAAATTGACAATAAATGATGAAAAGGATGGGTACTCCATATGAGAGAGTTTTATTGACAGTGATGTTTTGGACGAGGTATTGAAGTGGACTAATGTAAAAATGTCGCAGTACAGACAGAAAGTTTCCAAAAGAATTGACCAGAATTACAAGATCTTGATATAATTGAACTCCGAACTTTTCTTGGACTTCTCCTGTATAGTGCAGTTTTTAAATCCAGTCAGGAAAATGCCGACTATCTTTTTGCCACAGATGGTACAGGATGACATATTTTTATATAATGGTTATATTTATTCATGAGGAGGGTCAGATGGTGAAACTTTAGTGGAAGAGGAAAATAAACTTATGATTCCTACTCAGTGTGTGATACGTTTGACAAAGCCCTTATATGGCAGCAATAGAAACGTAACATGTGACAACTGGTTCACGTCTATAGAATTAATCTATTGTTTGAAAAAGAGGAGCTTGGCTTGTGTTGGTACATTTCAAAAAAATAAAAAAGAAGTGCCTAATCAATTTCTTCCTTCAAAACATAGTGGAAGTTTTGGCATGTTCTGTGCATCACACTGAAGAAATTGATCAACGCACTAGTAAACCAGAAATTATAGCAAATTATAGGTCCACAATAGGTGGAGTTGATGAAATCGCGAAAAAGTGTGCACTTTACACTAGTAGCCGCCGAATAAGACGTTGGCCTATGGCTATATTTTACCGCATGTTGCATATTAGTAGTGTCAATGCATACCTATTTTATCCGATTCATCTCTCTAACAGCAAAGACAAGGAATCGTTTACACGCGCATTAGTATTAGAGCATATGCAGAGACGAGTGCATAATATGCGATTACCGCGAGAATTAAGAATGAGTTTGTCAATAGTCAGATAAGGAACAGATATGCCTGAGCAGCCCCCATCACAACCTGATGATGAGGATAAAAGAAATATATGTCATTCTTGCCCTCTAAAACTTAATCGCAAGTCATAATACACATGTCATTCCTGTAAAAAACCATATGTGCCTACAATGTGCTAAACAAGTCTGCCCAGATTGCATGTAATTTTCATAACTTTATACATTGTATTTTTTTTGTAAAACCTTAAAGTTTGTTATGTTGTGTTTTTTAGTTTATTTGTTATCAAAGTGCATGAAGAAATGTCATTTTTCTTTATTTTTATGATTGTTTATACAATAAATGCCAAAAAAAATTGTCTGATTTATATCGATAATAAAACACTAATAAATATTGATATTTACGTACATTTATTTATTTTTTTTTTATTTATTTTAGACCCGACTCTAACATTTGATAATATAATTATCAACATTTGTCCCAGTTTTTCATCACAGTTCATACCTAAACATAGCGACCCGCGAGGCCGCACGTCAGTAGTGCATGAAAAATGCACGTCAATAGTTAAAGGTTAAGAAACTGAATTCAGTTCGATCGAAATAAACACGATGATGCCACATTGCCAATTGAAATTTGCATTGCCATTGAAAATTGGTGTAAGTTCTGACCTGTTTTTCGCGAAAATGGTTGCATATTGGATTCATATTTTAAGAAACCTTTGTGTTCAAAAATATGTTAATAATCGTCGGATAAATTTATAAAAATACTTTCTCTTACACCTGTATATATAAATATTGTCTGTCAATGTCTTCAAATAAGAAAAAATTCTAATAAATATACACTTATTTATCCGGACAATTAGGTTGAAACTAAATGGAAAACTGAAAGTAATAAAAATAGAGCAAAATGAAAGTTTTTAAACTACAACTTTTTCTTCAGTACAGGCACGTACGAACCCAACAACTTAAAAAACATTAAATTCTACTAATAAAATTATTAATTTGCATGCTAAAGAAACGGAGCTCTAACACAACAACAAAAAATGATGTCGAACTTCTTTAAAAGCACTTTGTTTATTATCTTCCTTTAACCGAGTGTAAAATTATTGAAGAAAATTCGATGCTTATTTAGATTCCAGTTTCTAAAAAGATTCCGTTGGAAAGTGTATCTAATTGGTCCTAATGAACCAGTGCATAACTAGGAAGGAATACTTTTTATACATTATCAATTTTATAAGATTTCAATCTTTTTATATATATTTTGATTTTCATAGATAAACCTGCAAGCGATGGAGTTGGATTCAAAATAAATTGTTTATAAGTTTTAATAAAAGCGTTATCTTTATAAAGTAATATTCGTAAAGTCATAATATCTGTAGATGAAGTAATGAAACACAAGTTATTTAAAAAGAAAACTATTAGTTTAAATCTAGGACGAAATATCTTTTTTGTTACATTAACTAATTAATTTGTAATGCATTGATTTTCTGTGCTGCGACAAAAGTTTTACACTGTAAAATGTATATAAAAAATTGCCATAATTTCGCAATTTATTTCACTCATTTTAACGTTTTTGTTAAAAACCACCCACTCAATATTTCGCAGTGGAATCACTTTAATAATGAAAAAAAAGAGTGTTTAAGAGGCAAAAATTCGAAATCGGACTAACCCTGTAAGGAGTGAAGTATAATCTTATACTTAGAAACAAAGGATAAAATACTAATACTTTTGTAACGTCCTAATTTTTAAATCTCTTATAATCCCTCATAATTTTACTAGAGTATTGAATTTTCTAAGCCCCGTATATTTTTTTTTTTGTAAAAATAATTAGTAGTAAAGTATTAATTTATTACCTAAAATTTAATTAAGTATTAAGAATAATACCATAAAAATGACGTATTCAGCAGAAAATTTGAAGATTTCAAAAATTCAAAACTCGTAGACTACTTATATTTCAAACATGAAATTATCAGGGTTGTTTGGAAATAGAATGTAGCATATTATCTGAGATTTTAAGCGATTCGAGTTGAAACAAAATAATTTTAGCTGTCTGAAAACATGGATTTTTCAAAAATCCATTGGCTTTCCGAAAGAATTCATGAATCAATCAGAATCAATGAAAATTAGGGCAGATACCAACAGAATATACCTAGACAAAGAACAAAATATGAGCTGTTGTTCAGCCTTCTACTTAAAAGAATGAAGATCTGGGAATGTTTTAAAAATAGGCAAAAATTCATTAAAAAAGTGATCCAGTTAAAAGTGCCCAGCCAAGCCGGATCTAAGTTTGAAAGAAAAATTTAAGGTTAGGTCTAAAATGCAAGGTCAGTAGAGAAGAATGCCGTTTGATCTAAGTATCTATATTAAATTCTGAAAATTATTAAAAAATCGTATATATATATATATATATATATATATATATATATATATATATATATATATATATATATATATATATATATATATATACGATAAGGGAAGGTGGGGTAGGTTAAGACACCTTTTGTTTTTTGGTCATAAAATTTTACTGGGTAAAGATGTCGAAGAGTTTATTATACCGTTGGAAAACTAGAAGCCATACCAACACTTTCATAATAAACTTGGACAAAAAAAATGAGAAAAAAACTTGTTGAAAATGTGTTTTAAAAACTTGTTGAAAATGTGAGAAAATTAAGTAAATACACCAAATATTTAATGTTTATGGAATATTTATTAAGTTTAATGGCCAAATTTAAAATTTGTTCTTATGTTTATTTGGTCAAATGACCTAAAAAAAACGAAATAATGGATGATCAGTCATTCGACTTCTCCGATTCAACATCCAAATCAGAGTCACAATTTACACAAGTGTAAAAACACCGTGAACCCATGTCCGCACAATTCAAATGAACTGATATGCCGCACATATTGCATACAATGGTGTTGTAGTGGGTCTGCTTAATGCATTGGCAGATCACAAATCATACACACCTCATCATCCGAATCAGAAGATGACGATGATGTTAATCGATTCTTCGATTTCTTTGGCGCCGATTTCTTTGGTAATTTCTTCGGAGTCTTGGATTCGTCGCGCTTTCATTTCCATTCCTTCAATACCGAAATTTGTTTCTGGTGAAGTTGGATTGGCACTTTTCATTGGCTTTCGCCCAGGGTCGATTTTTTGGCAGGTGTACTTGCTTGCACTGGACCAATTTCAGTCAAAATCGAAGAGAGGCTCGATGCACGAGACAGATGACAAGACATAAATTGCAAACAATGACGCCTGGATACGAAAACCGAAGAAACACCCGTGTCTCAACTTACCCGAATGACGGAATGACATGATGTGACAGGATTGTCATGATGACATTTTTTGTCATCATGAATTTTTACAGGAAATCTTCTAACACGTAAAAATACATGTAAGTTATAACACATTGATGGTATTTACCTTGAAAAATCGTAAAAAATTGATCACTTTATAGATTAATGAAAAAATCACGAAAAGTTTTTTATTTTCACAAGACGTTGTTTGGCAGAAGTACAGATAATGCGTGGGTTCTCTTCGCAACTTTATGAAAGTGAGGTATTGGTTCTACAACAATTCATTTATTGTTAAAAAACATGCCATGTTAACATGACATGTCATTGTTAAAAAAATGAGAAATGGCGGTGTCTCAACTTATCTGATGACTCAACTTTGCCCACAACACCCTATATATATATATATATATATATATATATATATATATATATATATTACATACATTAGTAATGGTTTTAAGTTCTGGGTTAGCAAATAAAAAATAATGAGAAGATGGATATACTCATTGGAGGTAACAATAAAAAACGTCTAGTTGTTATAGAAAATAATACAAGCTTTCTTTTAAATAAATAAAGACGACATAATATTTAAACTGACATAGATCCCTGACCTGAGTACTATACATTGTACTATACTTGTACATTGTAATACTGTGGAGTACCTCGAGTAACTGAGGTATTGACTGTGAAGTACTTCGAGAAACAAATTATAAGAAAATCATTTATTAGTGAGCATACGATATTGCTTAAGGCGAAACAAGGAACGCACAATGTAGAATTAAAATAACATGCGGGTAGGCTTGTAAGGTAGATAATAGGACATTTATCAGAAAATAAAGAAGACGAGAAGACACATGAGCCAAGGCAAGTTAAGTTTTTCAAATTTGATTGAATTGATCCAAATAATATTCCAGTAATATCTACAATGTCGCTAATACTTAATCAGCGATTACTCGGTACAAGATCATTGAGATTTTGGTAATGTAGTTTTTTTGGTTTATGTTTTCCTAAACGAGATTCTCTAACAACACTAAAGTCCTTGTAGAACTTGTAAATACAAGAAATTATGTTATTGTTTTTCTGTTTTCAAGATAGTCGATTAACACAAGTCTATAACTATCCTAAAAAGCAGTCGCCATCACTTTCCCAGCCGATGGAACAGTCTTCACCTTTCCGGGAGTCGATTCTCCCTTCGCAGTCCACTCTTTCGACTATGCCTTGGTTTCAGGAATGTAGTATTTATTTATCCAAGTTTTATCTACAGTTATTAATCGACGCCAAAACTCTTAGCGAACGCTTAAACTGCTTCAACAGGAGGTTTCAGAAATGTCCATTCGAATACGTTTTTGTTCCTGGTCGCAACACCAAACGCGTGATTAACTTTTTCATGCTCAAATCTTCAGTCAATATATGACAAACACGTTCTTTCCAGGTGCCCACAGCCTCTGATATCTCTCTAAGCTTAATTCAACGGTCATCTAACACTATTTGGTAAACTTTTTCAATATTATCGGTAGTGGTTGCAGTGTTTGTCTATCCCGAACGGTCATCGTCAACAAAGCTGGTACGTTTAAATTCAATTGCCCAACATTTCACGGTGCTAAACACCACCATCTTGGTGCTGTTTATATCGTATCGCAACTATTACTAGAATATTTTTGACGAGTAACGACATCTTCATTTTGAGGCTGGAAAATTTTCAGTCTACCTTCATAAGCCGATATATATATATATATATATATATATATATATATATATATATATATATATATATATATATATATATATATATATATATATATATATCTATATATATATATATATACCAACTGTGCAAATCACTTGCAATTTCTTGAGAACAAATCTGTTACGATGAACTTCCTCCGTAAAAAGAACGTCTATTGTACGTAATGCGCATTAGAAAAATAGACATCGCTTTCAAGTTATCAATGTCCAGTTATACCACTTATTGAAGAAAAATGCAAGCACATTCTAAATAAGACAAGCACGATTGCTCGTCTAACTTTGTTTGAATTAACAATTAATTTTAAACGGTATTTGGCTTTCAAGTGGAGGTAAAATGAGTTGGATATTGCCATTAGCGACAGTACGTTGAGTGCGGAATAAGCAGTCTCGTCAAAAAGTTGAAGTATATGACGGCTCTTTCTTTTCCGCAAAATATTTTAGGTGTGCAAATTATTTCTGTGCTTGAATATTTCTTACTTTATAAGTCTGCTTCAAATCTAAATAATTCCTGATTTTTTCTGTAACTTATAATTATGTACGGATAGTTACATTTTTAAAACAGTAAATAATTTTGCAAAGCATTGACATGGCCTTATAAAAAAGTATTAAACACGATTATTATCGCAGAACATTTGAAATACTAGATTATTGTTTCATTCAGTTAAAGAAAAATCTTAATTTCAAATCTCACAATCAAAAAATCACAAAAACTCTACGAAGAAGAACTCATGTTAACTCATGTAGACTCAAGATATGTATTAAGCCTATTACAGCTTGTAGTTTCGTAATAATTTCTGATCGTCTGTAATAACTAATCATAATTTAGAGGAAGTGTGGATGTTTAATTTAAACTCAGAAAACAAATGCAAAAATTCGATAATGTAATGTTTCTGTTGACTATCGAGTCAACAGAAACATTATATTAAAAAAATTTAATAAAAAAATCTATGTTTAATGTCATTAATATCATTACAGAATTTTATTTGTTTGTATTATGATGTAAGCTATTTTTCGTATCATGAGCCCGTGTCCATTACTGCAGGATGAAGGCCTGTTCAGTATACTTCCAACATACATGGTCCTGGGGTTTCATCTGCCACTCAGGTCCAATATACTTAACGATGTCATCAGTCCATCGTGCTTTCGGTCTTCTTCGCGGATATTTGCGATCAAGCGGTATCCACTCCAGGATTGCCTTGGTTCATCTGTCATCCCATCGCCTCCGCTACAGTCTGCCCATCTCCACTTCAATTGTTTTACTCTTTCATTGATGTCACACACTTTTGCTTGTTTCCTGATTGATGTATAGAGGTTTCTGTCTCGTTTTGTAATACCAAGCACACATCTTTCCACTCCCCTCTGTGCTACCCAAAGTTTTTGAATTGATTGCAATGTGAGTCTCCAGGTTTCATAATGAGCAGGAAGCACTGATCAAAGACTTTTCTTTTCAGGCTAAGTGGGAGTTTGCTCTAAGACACTATGTTGAGTCTGCCAAATGTCTACCAGCCATATTTAACTTGCCGTTCCACCTCTCTGGCGGTATCCCCCTCCATTGAAATCCTCTGCCCAAGATATATAATATAATCCGCAATCTCCAAATCCCTTCCTAAAACTGAAAGTATTCTGTCGTCAATAAATTTATTAAACATAACCTGACTCTTGTTCGCCAGCCCTTTGCAGCTCTTGTATATATATTTCTTCATGGCAGGTCGAGAATAGAATAGGCGATATTGCATCACCCTGCCTCGCTCTACATTAATTCCAACTTCAAGATCATCAAGGTGAATTGTCGCTGTAGCTCCATCATATATCGATCCTAATAAGTATACATATGCTTTGTCTACCACCTGGCTAAGCAATGCATCCATTATGGCCTGCTTTGAGATTGAGTTAAATGCTCTTTTCGTAGTCGGTAAAAGCTAAGCACAGCGGCATGAAGTATTCATTATGCCTTTCTAACGTGGATGTGATCCATTGTACTAAATCCACTTCGGATCTTGCTTGTTCTCTTGGTTGTGTGTCATTCAGTTTTTTTACCATTCTTTTAGATAGTATCTTAGTGAAAAATTTGTACATAACTGATAGGAAGCTTATTGGACGGTAATTCTTTAAATCTTCCTGTGTTCCTTTTTTTATATAAAAATATCACTTCTGCATTTATCCATAAATCAGGTACTTTTTTTTCTTTGAGGCATTTCGGGTATAATGTTGCCATTGTTTTATGTAAACTCCGACCACCAGCATTTAGCATTTCAATAGTTACACTATCCTTTCCTGGAGCCTTGCCGTTTTTCATCGATTCTATAGTATTTGTATCTTCATCCACTAGGAAATTTGGCATTTGTTCTTCCAGGGGCATTATTACCTTTAACTGATTCTGCTCTTCGTATTACTGTCAGTAATATTTTCTGACAACATCTAACATCTTCATTTGTGCCCTCCACACAGTGCCGTTTTTACGCATTAAGACATACATTTGCGTTATATTCTTTCTCAGCTTCTATTTAGTCTTGGTAATTTTCTTCCAGAGTTTTTTGCACTAGCTGCATATTGAATCGGCGCGTCTCCTCTCTGATAGGTTTTCTTACAATTTTGCAGATCTCAGCGTACTCAACCCTGCCAAAAGGATTCCCTGTATTTCTCATTGTCCGTCGTTTTTCAAGAGGATGATTTTTGATGGAGGTCTGGAGATTTTTGTCTGTTTGAGAATTTGTTCTTCTGGCGCTATTGAATCAGCCATTTCAAGCACACTAATGGTGATTTATTCTTATTGAACTGATATTTCCACCTCCTCTGGGTTTTCTGACACTGCAAAGCGGTTCAACAAAGCATTCTCAAAATCGTTGCCCATCTCCAACAATTTCCCAGGGTCCACTTTGCCCCTCTTTGACTTTACCATTCTTTCGCACTCTCTTCGACAGTTAATCCTAATTTTTGCTCGTACCCTTTGGTGGTTACTTCCAACATTCAAATTGTTAAGGACAGTACAATTGCAAAATATTGTTTTATCGTTGGTCATGATGTAATCAATTTCACTGGTGAATCCAGACGGACTTTTCCCTGTCCATTTTCTGCTGATATTTTTCTCACAGAACGAATTCATAATATAAAGTTCTTGTCCTTCAGCAAAATCAACTAATATGTCACCTCTATTTTCTCGTTCACCAGTTCCATATGGACCAGTCGCATTTTCACCAGTTCTTGTTGTTCCAATTCTGGTATTTAAATCACCCATTAGGATTTTGTACCTACATTTCTCCTTGCATAAAAGCTGGGTTACATCATCATAAAATTCCTCAATTTCCTCATCCCTATGGCTTATAGTTGGTTCATAAGCGTGAATGATTTGAAACCTAAACAATTTATTCAGCTGAATGACGCATTGGGCTAGTCAGCCAGATGTACATTCAAATTTGACTACAATGTCCTTCAGTTGGATTAACTCTTCATTTTTTCTTTCTAACATTTTCTTTTTTCTTCATTCTTCATTCATTCTAACATTTTTTCGTGTTTCACATAGCCCAATAATATCCCAATGGATGTTATCAAGTTCGATTAACAGTTCTTGCAGTCGAGCATCCGTTTTCATTGTACGAATATTAAAAGTAGCAATGTCAAAAGTCCTATGACAGCCTGATCTAACTCTGTGATTTTTAACACCCTCTGCCTTGGGTAGGTCCTCCCGCTGCCAAAGGCAGTGGCCCCTCGGCCTCCAGTGAATGAGAGCCGTGTTTGAGGTTGTACTGTCATATTGAAATACAGACACCCAACTGTTGGGTTCCACAATCTCATGTGGAACACACAACAACCAGCGTCTCATCTTCTTCCATCCCATCCACAGTCAACAACCCTTATTTTTCGCCGACTTCCCGTCGGATGGCGTATATATGCAGTTATATGCAAAAATATGATTTGTTGACTGTGGATGGGATCTTCCTATTCTTGACGTGAGAGCACATGTCGGTACCCCCAAGAGTCTAAACATCAAGAGACGAAACATGTGCCCTCCAATGGAAGGGATGGGTGGGGCCCGTCCCCAGTCAAACAATCAATAAAATGCTCATCAAGCGGAGACACAGGTTGTTGTTGTGTGTTCCACATGAGATTGTGGAACCCAACAGTTGTCTCATTGGACGCAGTCCAAAGAATTCTAACACTGCATATATATATATATATATATATATATATATATATATATATATATATATATATATATATATATATATATATATATATATATATATATATATATACTGCTGTGAATACAAATTGCCAACACCAACAAAAAAGAGAGTTAGGGTAACAAAATGTATTTAATAAGTAGTACATAAAAAGGTAGAAAAAAAATACAATTGTGTGGAGATACCCCTATAGGTAGTACAGGAAATCAGTACCTTGTATAACCTCCACGTGTTTAAATAACTGCCTCAAGCTGGCGTGGCCCCAACCGGTTTGAGGGATGTCAGTCCACGCCTCTGTATACACCGCCAGAGATCATACTCAGTGGCCGGTGGATGTGGATGACGGGTAATCAGGTGAATTATTTGATGGATTGGATATTATTTATAGCAAAGCAGTCAAGCACAGTTCCTGCTACATGTGACCGGGCGTTATCCTATTGGAATGTGCTTCCTGGCAACCTCCAAAGAAATTAGCACTTAGACGTCTATAACCTCTGTTAGGTAACGTAAGTGTGCCTCGAATGCATATGAGAGTGTTTCGTGATTCATAACTTGTAGCACCCAGTACCATTACGCCACGGTGTGATGCCGTGTGTCGAACAACTATACACCTCTCCTCTTCCTGTTCATCTTGACGACGTCGGGAGAGTACCCATCAGAAAAGACAACACTATTCCATTCCTGGTTCCAATTTTGACGCATCTGACTCCATTCCAGACGTGGTCGGCCATGGGTAGGGTCAATGGCAACTTCCATAATGGGCGTCGGGCCCGAAAGTCCGTCCGTAGTAGACGGCAGCGAGCAGCACTGGCAGTGAGTGGGCGATCGAGTACAACTCCCCACTGTTGCGCAAGAACACGTGATGTGGCTGTAGGATCCCGATAACCATTCGCACCGACAATCGGTCT